>JASPKZ010007225.1:405000-490000 GCA_030220185.1 Diploptera punctata | reverse complement strand
TTAATCAGCCCAATATCAATATAATAGTTTAAAATAATAATAATAATAATAATAATAATAATAATTATTATTATTATTATTATTATTATTAACATTATTATTATTAATTAAATTAATTAGTTAATTATTTTTAATATGTTTCACAATGTTTCGCAGCAGAAGTTGTGCCCAATGTACTATTAGCTATTTCAATCTTAATCGTTGAATCATCTTTCCCTCATGCTGCGTAAAACACCATCCAATCACGTTATTTTTGGTCGTCCCCTTCTTCTTCTTCTTCTTCTATCAGGTAGCACCAATAATTACAGTATTTGTATGGGAATCTGTCCTTTGTTATTCTTTTTAAAAAAGACAACATTTGTGTGCTTGTTTTTTATTTAATCCACAATTGAAGTTTGAACGTTCGCTTTTGTTTAATTGCTTGTTATTTTATCTCTTCTAGAAATCCCAGCTGAACGTCTCCAATAATCCATTTCTGCAGAATTTAATAGACTCTTTGATTTGATTTTATTTCCATGTTTCTACTTCATATAATCACTGCACTCCTTATTATTGTACAGGCATTATGTTTTTTTGGATCTTACATTCTGATTTCATAAAAAAAATCTAAATTTGATTCTGCATATTTCCCCATATTTATCCCCTCATTAATTTCAGCATCTAAACTTCTTCTTGCAATAAATGTTGTCTCCAAATATACATATATTCGTCATATGCTTTTATTTTTCAATGTTCGCCTTCTACAACTGATTTCTTATTAATTTATTTCATATTAACATATAAATACATATTTAGATTTGTCCAAATTTTTCTTTAATCTCAATTTTTCGTATTCCTCCTTCACTGTTCTTGTTATATACTCTAAATCCTCGTAACATTCTGCCATTGTATTGATAATCAGCAAATATTAACAAATAAACTGCATCTTCTCCTATATTTATGTCCAAAGATATATTCTGAATAAAGTCGGCGATAAATAACATCGTTGTCTTAAACTCCAAAATAAGATTTAATTTGTTACCTTTTTTACTTTATACATATATTTATTTATTATACGAGTATAACGTTTTTATTGCCTGCATAATGTTTTTATTTATTGTTACTGTATGTAAAACTCTCTATAATTAAATAAGTGGAAGATTGTCGTAATCTTTCTCTAAATCAATAAATCATAGGTAAATTGGTTGTTGGAAGGTGGGTTTTCTCAATTATTTACTTCAAACTAAATATGTAATCAATGAAATCTGCTGATCTCCTGTTTCCACTTTACCACATTCGTGTTCCACAAAATATTAACATTTTTCCACATATTCTGCTAAAAATATGTTTGTCACATCTATAATTTTCACATACATCTTACTTTCCTTTCTTGAGTATCACATCATTTGAGGTATATATTCCTCATTTATACATCTTTCACAAATGATTATTATTTATTTGAATAATAATTAATCAGTACCTGATTTTTTAATTTATGCCGGAATTCCGCCAATACCACATGCTTTGTTATTTTTAAACATATACAAATTCTCATAATTTAAAACTTTATATACTTTTTCTTCTAATTCGTCTCTCATGTTTACCAAAAAATCTGCCTTTGTTCAACTAAAAATTCCTTGAAACACTCTTCTCATATTTCAAGCGAAATATAATCTATAAAATATATTTCATTATTATTTTTCTCTGGGTTAGGATTATTTTTCATGTTTCACTACTTTATGCACCTTCTGGACATATTTCAACAGAGGACATGTTTTTAGCCAGGTCTCATTTTTTGCTCTAATTTTCTCCTCATTTTTGCTTGTAATTGAAACTTTATTGTATCTTCTTGGTCTCAAATACGGAAGTGAAATTAGGATTTTATATCAAATAAATTCTCATAAACTTAGAGTAAGTCAAATGCGCATCTTATGTTCACTGTTAGGAATTAATGGACCGGATAACCAAAAGAACACTATTATCAGAGAAAAAAACTTAAGAGTACCAAGTTTAGATGAAGATATAGAAAAATACCAACAACAATGGGAAAATCATCTGAGAGGAATAGAAAGAAATATACTTCCAAAATTGGAGTTCCAATATACTCCAACTGGACAGGGGGACCAAGGAAGACCAAAACAAAAACATCGGTGGAAAGATCAAGGCTATCTTCGTTAGGTTTACTGTCACAGGTTACACGGTCTAAAACGGATTTGTCCATGATGATGATGATGATTTTATGTTCTAGTTATTTTAGTTTATCCAGTTTTTGTATTGTTCATTTATAATTTGTAGTTCTTGATTTTTTTACTCCAATTAAGTTATATTCTATTTAAAATTTTCGTTCTCCTTTTTCTTCTGCATGAATACTAATTACTCTGCAGTACAAACACTTGTGTTTCTTTTGTTTTAGATCTTGTATTCTATTATGGAATATAAATAGTAAACCGTATCTTCTAAAGCAGGAAGAATATTTGTGTTCTCCATACTTATATTATCTTCATTTATTATGACTTGTATATCATTCCTTCCTTCATTAATACCATTTGCAAATGGAAACATTTTTTTTTATTTTGTATATAATAGTCACTTCCACAATTCTTTTCTCTACAAATTCTTGCACCTTGAAATTTTAATTGAGAATCCAATTTTCTGATTATACAATCTATAATAGATTTTCTTATGTTTTATGTCCTTGTGTTTATAGATTTCCTTATAGCCCCACTGAAAGAAATCATTTAAAATTTTCATAATAATAATAATAATAATAATAAAAATAACAACATTTAATAAAATGAAGTTTAGACCCGAGGAAATCCCAATAAAAATTAGAATTATCCTGGAAGGAATCGATTACTAAAAGTATGTAATGTCTTCTCTTGCATTTCACCTGACTTAAATTACACTAATATTAATAATTACGAATTTACAAAAGTTAATAAAGCGTAACATTCAATATAGAGTTGATAATGAAAGTAAGAAATATAAATACCTCACTGGCAGAATCAAACCCGGAGGTCTCCTACACCCTTAAAAATCGCCCTTTTTAGTGGAAAACGTGAAAAATATAGCTCTTTGGACGCTTAAATAGCTTACGCTGCCTAAACCGTAACAAATACACAAATTAATATACACAGAATTGAATATCTCAAAAAGCTCTACAAATATCAACGACAGCATATGTTTATCTCTTACTGTTAACTCACAATAACCACTTTTATCTTTCATTGATGCCAAGAAGATCGAGACAAGTACGTAGACTCCTGTGCAAACATAGCAGCACATGGCGGGTATTCTTTTACAGATAACTCACAATAACGAATTTTATCTTTTAACTCATTAATGCCAAGAAGATCGAGGTAAGTAGATTCCCGGGCAACACCGGATAATCAGCACAGGGAATCTTAAAATAATTACTATATACATTTATTATTTTTTTTATTTTACTTATTCAACTAATCATAAGAAGTGCATTAACTTTTGTCTTTCAACTCATTTATACCAAGAAGATCCGGATGAGTAGATTCCCGGACAACGCCGGGTAAAGAGCACGGGGTATCTAAAAATAATTACGATATAATTTTTTCCTCTTACTTATTTAACTAAACATAAAACACATTAATTTTTGTATTTCAGCTGATTTATGTCAAGAAGATCGGGATAAGTAGATTCCCTGGCAACGTCGGGTAAATCAGCACGGGGTATCTAAAAAATATGTAGGGCCTATCAATAATTATATTTACTTTTATTTATTCAACTAAACATAAAATCACACTAATTTTCATTTATTTAGGCGTAGCAGCGCATGCCGGGTATTAGCTAGTACACATTAAAATAGACTAACGTACTGGTAATATCGAGCACAGGAGTTCAATGTAGAGCAGACATTAGCCTTTCTTTCATCCCTATCCTTAACTAATGTGTTACATTCTTGGCCTACCTATTAGGATATTTTCCTCTGGTTTTTATACAAGAAGTTTCCATGATCCTCTTTCAATCCCCACTCGTGTCACATATCCTGCCACCGGATTCTATGAGACCTAACTGTACATACAACATCTGGTTTCCCATAAAGATCATGTAGCATATGTCTTATGTAGGCCTATTATTCTCCATTCAACTGTCTGTTCGTCACTCTTTGGTTGATGTTTTCCCTAATAAGGCTACTTTATTCTCAAATACTCATAATCTACTCTCCCCCCTTAAAGTAAGAGTCCGTGTTTCGCATCTATGCAATATTCATTAATTAATTTTGAGAATTTTGCTCATCATTTACAGTTTTCTCCATCCAATCTTAGTAATTAACATGAATTAAATAAGACTAAATACATTTAAATGACTGCGGACTTAGAGACTATCAGTTTATAACAAACATTCACCAAATTCCCCTTAATTAAAGTTCTCCATCGTTCTCTGTCCTCTGTGTCTTCATCTGTTACACCAAATTTTCTCATTGAATTTTGAATGTTGTTCTTCCAGGTTGTTCTTGGTTCCTTTTCTGTTGTTTCTTTCAATTTTCCATGCACAGACCCAGACCTACTTTGGAAGTCTTCCATCCTGCATTCTTCTTACGTGTCCGTATCATTTTAGCCTTCTGTGTTCAATCTCATCCAATATATTTCTTTCTGCATTCATCCATTTTCTAATTTCTGTATTTCTATTTTTTTTTCAATCGAGATTTTCTGGCAGCTCTTCTCCAAAAATCCATTTCAACTGAAGTTATTCTGTTGGCATGTTGTTGTATCATTGTCCAAACTTCCGATCCATATAACATTATACTTTCTAGTATGGATTTATAAACTAGTTGTTTTGTTCTGTTAATGTTATTTTTACTCCATAGTATAGAGTTTAACATTCCTTGGTTTTTCTTCCATTTCCAATCATTTTTGCTATTTCTTTATTTGATGTTCCACATTTCTCCATAATTGATCCCAAATAACACAAACTATCGCTCTTCTATATATTTACTCCAACAATATATTCATTTGGGTCATTTGTTAAATATTCTGTTTTGTTTTTGTTGATTTTCAAACCCCATATCTTATATGTTGACAACTGATTACACATATAATTTGCATCTTCTCCATCCTGGGTTATAATTATTTGATCGTCGGCAAAAAGTAAGTGCAATAGTCTATACAATATAATTGGAAGAATATTAGTTAGTATCTACATTTTTAGTTTAAAGTTTCTTTAGAGAAGTTGGGATGACAATAGTCGCTCTAAATCGAAATAGCATGCGTTTCTAGGCTTGGTCGTATGTTTTAATCTAATATTTCTTTCTGTGCCTCATTCCTGTTTGTAATATTTATTTTTGCGCGATAATGAGTTTTGTCGTTCTTATACCAATGGCGACCAATGATACATTTTTGGGTTGCCAATCTAATAATTATACTGTAAAATTACATATTACAAACAATCTCGTGCGGAAAGTAAAACCATTGCCGTCTATGAATACTACATACAAAGTACATATATAAAAATGTCCAAAAAGTAGCGTTAACGTACATTATATGAAACAAATCTCTGCATTTTAAACGAACTGAACTTTATTTGAAACAATATAAAACAATAAATACGTATTTGCCGCCATTGTATCCCTGTTTGATCTCTCGGCCTCTTGTAGTCTCAACTAATAAACATTGCCCACACTATTAACATTAGTCAGTTGTTTATAATGAACGCAAATATTTACAACAAGATATTATTTTACTATTATTTATTATTTTGAAAACACCATCGCGCAAAAAATAATGTACAACGCACGTTTGTGAAGTGTTTTACAGAATCTTGGAAATCAAAACCTTCGCTATCGCTCGGTTTTTAAAATTTCCTAGCGTCTGTAGAAATCACTTCCCAACCTCGAATCGTAATGTACCACGTTTAAATACTAAAATGGCAACAAAGTTTTAAGGAAAATAAATTAGAAAATAACGTAATTCTGGAGTGATAAGAGAAAGTTTCAAAACCGATTGGTCATTAAATTACACGAAATCAATTTTGTCGCTTTAAGGGAGGTGACTGGTGAAATTTCTATTTTCTACAGTGTTTAAGCTAAATACTTGATTTTTTTACACAGATTCATGTCATAATAGGTAACATTATATTAACGTATGTGGAAAGCAACGGGAAGCTAGCACACCTACAATTCCCTAGTAAAGCTGCAAGCATAGCATGGAAATGCTATGATTGCAGTGAAGGACCTGCCTTCGTGCAGAATTACTATGGATAGATGGATGGATATTAACGTTTTATCCTTTTAGGCTTAAAGGTTTTTTAGTTATTGACGAAAATCCATTTAAAAATTTGCATATTAAAATTTTTAATAAGTTCCATAATTTTTTACTTTTTTTTACATTTTTTTTCTACACGACCACTGACGTACTTAGAACAACACTATGCATAAACCATTCCATATCATTATAATAAAGGAAGAAGAAAATATATACATCCTCTGCATGCGAAAATATTTGGTTTTTTAATTACTACACATATTTTACTTTTTATTTAAAACCTATCAACGTTGTTTCAAAATCCATACAAAGAATTATTAGCCATGGTGTGTGGGATATGCAGTTAAAATTCCGTGCTTCTATCATTAAATGTGTCAATGCTATTTTGATTTGAATGTATTGAAATGCAATGAAAATAAAAATGTGGAAAAGTCAATTTGAAAATTTGAATGCAGTTAAATTAGAATGTAGCATAAATGCTCTCCTACAGTCATTAGGGAGACGAAGAAGCGCCATAGGACACTCAAACTTCGCCAACTTATAGTTTAAGCTACTTAGTATTTTTTTAATACAAAAAAAACAAAGAAAAGCTAAATTTGACCAAAAATGTCGAACATTTCACCCATCACCCCCATTAGAATATCTAATCAATTTGTGTGATAACAGTGAGGGGTGAAATTAAGTCATAATTGAGTTATACATCGTAATCAGAAGTTATGTATAAGAATAACATGGCAGTTTAGAGCTAATAATGTTCTTGCACAGTGTGCCTGGTATCAAATTCTGATTTCAGAGATTGCACGACCCTCAATTAAGTTATTGTAGTCAAACAACCTATCAAATCTGCTCCTCACGCAATATGCGAATTATAGAAGCATTTACAGCATTAAAGGTGTTGTAATTTATCCCAATCTTATCACACAAACTGACATGTCAATTATATGCCAATTTAAATTTGAATACAAACAAGCTTATAATGTAATGCTTGATAATATAATAATAATAATAATGATCAAGTTTCAAATTTATTAATCGTATTATGATCTGAAGTAAATGTAATTTTTAGCAAATTCCTAAGTAACTTATTGAGGTTCTTCTCATGAAAACATTATTGAACAGTTTTACATATTTTCACCGATCAATTCCAGTAGACGTTAAAAGTAAGAAAATATCAATAAATTCATTTCTCCATTTTTCCACGAATTGTCATGGCTACATCTAAAAGAGAGAAGAAAATTACCTGTCTAATTCTCTTATTTAAGATCCTACATACCTCGATTCCCAATTATTTATCATCTCGTTTCCAGTATCTACCCTCCAACCATAACTTAAACACAAGATCACAACATAATCTCTTGCTTAATATACGGCAACATAGGACATAACATCACTACATGTCATATTTTCACTTCTCACAACTGGAATTCCGTACTAAAAGATGTAAGGAGCTGCCGGACATTGGCATCATTAAAAAAAAATCTAAATTTATATTTGCTCTAATCTTGACTTCATCATTACCCAGTGTAAGGTATATATATTAATTGGTGTTTCTCATATAATTTACTATATGTAGACCATTATTATTATTATTATTATTATTATTATTATTATTATTATTATTATTATTATTATTATTATTATAAAAAAGTCCACCGTTGTGGTTTCGAAGTAGCGTGCTGCCTTGTCAAGCAGCGGGCCCTAGTTCGATCCGGTCGGGACAGTTTCCTGGGTGAGGTTTTTATCTGGGTTTTTCCTCACCAGTAAGACAAATGTCAGGAAACTTTAAGGCCCAAACGGTCCCCGAACATCATATGGCCTTCGCAATTATCATCATTCATATTCATCTTAGATTCTTGTAGGAAAACCAGAGGGAAAACGCCCAGTTCGTAGACCAAGAATGAGGTGGGAGAATAATATTAACTATGATTTGATGGAAGTAGATTATACAGGGGACGATTGGAAAACATTAGCTCAGGGTAGAGATGTATGGAGAGATTATGTCCGCGCGGCCATGAACCTCCGGGTTTGATAGTGCCAGTGAGTTAGTTAGTTATTAAACAAATAATCCAACTATCACACTCTAAAATAGAAACAATCCCTTAAAAGGTAAATAATATACTGTAAAGGCCAAAATCGTAATAATAAAGTAAGAAATAATTGAGTAAGTAAGCGATTTCAAATACTTATATAGCAAAATTCCATATCACAAAAAAAATATATGGAAGAAAATCTATGTAAGTATAAATATAGGTCTATATGTGGAACTTCAAGGAGATATTTAGGAAATGAAGTAAAATAAACTACACATTTAGAGTTTTGTAAATCAGTGGCAAAGCCATTCGGTTTATTCCTACATGGCAGAGAAATATAGATATTAACAAGAGGAGATAAAAGTAATATAATGTACGGTTAAAAACTATAATATAGTTACCTTTTAGGTCCGTCTCCTCAACTTAAGTTCTTTTAAAACTCTGTAGGCCTTTCGGGACTAGTCCCATCATCAGCAGAATGCATTAGGTCCGTTCTTGTTGACCCTTGTTGAAGCACTGACTTGGTTGTGAGAATTTTGTACAGATGATTGTGTGGATTAGGTGTGTATTCATTGAGAATCAGGTTGCTGTTGATTTCTCTTAGGATTGCGATTTCCTCCAGTATATTTATTCTCGTTGGAATGTTTTCTCTGTGTACTATTGTGAGGGTGTTGTCGATGTTATGCATATGGTGTCCAGCTTGAATTACATGTTTTGCGTAACTTGATTTTCCTCCATTGTAAACGAAATCTCTGAAATGTTCCTTGAATCTAATGTTGAAGCTTCAGTTAGTTTTCCCAATGTAGAATTTATTGCAGTCTGTACATGTTAATTTGTAGATGCCTTTATTGTCGAATTCATCTATTTCTTCGATGTTGTTGTTTATTAAATTGTTTAGTTTGTTGCTAGTTCTGTAGGATATATTAATATTCTTATCGAGCTTTTTTAGCGTGTTGGCCGGAGATAAAAGACGGATTCATGTATCTGATACATTATTTCTGCGTTCATTATCAGGAATTTCACGATCTTAACGTAGGAGAAATGAGATACGAAACGAATATAGATTCAAAAGACTGGAAAGAGTACATTTATTTACCTATTTTGGATACACATTTACATATTGGGATAACATGGGCATATCAATTAAAAATATTAATTTAATAAAACCATGGGAATACAAAATTCAGTAATACAGTTATACAAAGCCTTAGCAAGACCTGCATTTTGGTATGGACAGTGAGGCATGAATAAGAGGAGAAAAGGATAACTTCTGGTGAAATGAGATTCATGTGATATACAGTAGGATACACCAAATGGAATTACAAACGCAATGACGATGTCTTGAAGGAACCAGTCGTTAAGTACATACATGAATACCAGAACAACAGGATGAATCGTTTGCGACGAATCAGATCAGATACAGTTCCCAAAATTATGCTTCGTTATTGTCCAACAGGGAAGAGATCTGTGGGCCGTCCAAGGAAGCACTAGATACAAAATTCATCAGTGAGATCTTAACAGGCTTATTGGCGTAAAACTTGGATGAATAAATAAGAATATGAAGACTTTAAATAGAAGATATAATCCAACGTGTAAAAATTAAAAACTGAATGGTCAGTTCACTTTAATTAGAAGCTGGAAAATCTGTTTCCAAAGATACATTTTCAATTCTATCCAAATCGAAAAAGAGATTTTGGTCAGCCGAGCTTTTGATAGATACAACAGTTCTGTAGTTGACGGAACGGACCAAAAGGTCCAAAGCAGGCTATTGTTATTGTTGTTGATGATTTTGATAGAACTTTCAATAATAGTATGTATGTAATCCACACTTCTACCGTGGAGACAAGTTTACCCCCTAGCGGGAGTTTCTTGATAAAGCTAATTAAGTTACGTTTATTTACTTACAGTGAGTGAGATGTAGCCTGCACATTGCCTCAATGTGACATCTTGTAAGCAAACTAAGGTATTACTTACTAATCGGTTAGATTTTGCTCGGATACACTAATTTAAATAATTGTATAGTTAATATTTAAATTTATTCTTCTCTGAAATAATTGAATAACTGCCTGAACAGAAATGTCTACTCATATAATTTACTTTATACTTATAATAGGAAGATAAAAATGTATAATGTTATGGCGGTTCCCACAATATTGTATGGATGTGAAACTTGGGCTCCAATGAAAAAACAGAAGGATAGAATACAGACGGAGGAGATGAGGTTCCTAAGACAAGTTAAAGGATGTACAAGACTTGATAGAATAAGAAATGAGGATATAAAAGAAGAATTGAAAGTACAGCCTTTATTGGATAAGGTCACGAATTACAGACAGAAATGGATTGATTATATGGAAGGAATGAGTAAGGAGAGATATCCACTGTTAGCAAGAAATTATCAAGGAAGAGGAAGACGTATGTTGGAAGACCTAGAAGACGTTGGGCTGATGCATTATGAAGTCGGAACGGGCAACTGCCTAATCCCTGAAGTGATGATGATGACTTATAATAGGCTGTGTAATTCATAATAGGTGTATACTTTATACAGTTTTCTTGTTTTGATGTATGGATTTCTAGCAAAGGCCTACAGGCTCAACTGCACTTCTACTTACGGTTGATTTTTCAGTTTACTATTGTAAACTATGACTCTTCTTCTGTATTTACTAACATTATTTAATATTTTAAACTTTTTCAAACAATTTTAATAACATTATTAGACAATGTTGAAGTATTTATTTAAATACACAAATCACAATATTATGACACTGTTAGACAATATTGTGATGCTAACTGGTATTTTCTCCACAGAGTAGATTACTTAGTCTATGATTTTTCTATCGCTGTTTTGGGTTATCGCTGGTTCGATCTGCGTTAGGGAGTGATAAGTAAGTGTACGCTCATTTATAATAAACGTTTGGTAATTTTAATGACATTAATATTTTTGTAAACATATATTTGGGGATTTATTGCAAAGATTGATAATTTAAATTTCATAGCGACGGATAGTAATCAAAGATAATAATCGATATGTGGCTCGATTGTGGGTTATCGCTGACTCTATAAACTCTGGCGCATGCGCACTGTTGTTCTATAGGAGTTTTGCAAATATTTCACTCAAGTTTAAGTGTAGTTTTTCCGGCCTACATATTATGAAAATAAAAATCTTGGATTGTTCCTACATTCTGTGCTATACATATAAAAATAAGTTTCTCCCCTGTTTTTACAAGGGGTAAATTATTTCTTAATAATTCTAGCCCTGACCTACCGAATTAAAAAATAAAAACTCCTATTCCATAAAATGAGTCAAATTAGATTCAAATTTACATCAATAAATAAATAACGATAATAAAATAAATGAGATCTATAAATAAAAATAACTACATATTCACATTTTAAATACTAAAATGTTTCCAAGTGATGAATTTCTACAACAGTAAATAATTATTGAAAGAATACTTACATTGATTCCAGAAAGCTTAAATAAATCTTCATTGAGAATAAAACAAAGCTCTACGTCCAATTAATTCTTCTTTCCTGTTCAAAATTTACAGAAAAGCATTAGAATTATACTTAATGCAGTTTAAAAATAAATTAAACTAACATAAGTTGTTATAAAAAACTGAAAAATAAACAAAATATGTGGACACGAATTTAACCTAAGAAAAAAATAGATAATTAAATAATGATTAGGTTTTTAAACAGCATGAGGGAAAAGACTGGACGAATGAGATTGGAATTAGAGAGGGAGAGAGATGTAGAGAGAATGAGTCAATTGGGCGCAGATGATGCTGTTAAGTGTTGTGAAACCTGCTAAATAAATTAATAACGATAAAATTACACAAATCAGTGTTTTGTATATTATTTATCTTTGAATGTATGTTGACTATTACTTTTTGTTGACAGTAGAAGAAAAGTTTAATCTGAATTAGTACAGTTACCAGAATACCAGGGAAATAAGTTATATTTTAATCTCTTAAAAGGCAAGCTCTGTTATGCACAAACGTTGCTTCTGTATGAGGATTAAAAAAAGTTTCATAACTTAAATTCATCTGCGTTGCTTTCTAAATTATCTCTTCTTTGGTCTTTTTTCTGTTTTAAAATGATTTAAAAAAATTAATATGCGAGAATATTTTAAACCCTGCACCATTTTTATTGTTTTAACAATTTAAAGACAAATATAACACATGTTCTTTTATAATCGTTCCAAAGTTTTTTTAATGCAGTTTCGTTTTCTTTAAAATACTTCTTATAATAACAATATTATATTATCTTTAGATAATATTTGTATCGTATTTAAATTCTGTTTTAAAAATCAAATTTATTATTTTCACAGAATTCACTTTCAACTCTGAAAATTCACAAACTCTATCACCAGAATAAATATTACGTATCTTTAAAAACCTCTTCCTTTTCTCACTTCGTCTGAAATATTTCTAAGCACCACTTTCTAAGACATTTTCTGGGGTTTTATTTACGATTTTAATCATTAATATTTCATATAAAAATGAATATATAATTTTTGTTTCTTCCATCGTCCTGCGCAGTACGGGATGGTGTTACCTTTTTAAAAATATCATGGAAGGTTTCGTTAATTGTACAAGGAATTTTAAGTGTGTTCTGTTGTATCGTTTAATATATTTTTTTACACTGATATGTAAAGGAAACCTGGGGGACGATGAACTTTCACTCACACGTAAAAGGGATGAAGTTGTTGTATTACTGGTGTTGATGCTATATGCTTGCAGTCCACCATATTGTTGTTTGAATTAACACAAGGACAGTCAAGGCACTGAGTGACGGTGAGAGAGGGATACTTGCTGGCCCATGGTACATCGCTGCAGGATGTTCTCCTGAAATGCACACACAAAAATCATGTTGTACAGTAAGTAATCGATTTATACAAATTACAGTTAAAAGGGAATTCAGCCTGAATAAAAAGGCCTCTAAGCAAAATTTACCGATCTCAACATCCTAGTAAAACCTTATTCCAAAGCATTATAAATTACGAAAATATCCCTACCATTCTCCTAAATGACAAAAACATCCCCTAAAGCTCAGTAGTAAAAAATCTGGGTATCTATATGGACCAACACCTAGACTGGAAAACCCAGGTGAATAATACCTGCAAAAACGTGTTCTCAATTCTTCACTCCCTTAATAGTTTTAAAAACTTCCTTCCTACAAAATAAAAACAAATACTTGTACAGACTCTTATAATGCCACACTTCGACTACTGCGATATATTACTGACTAATCTGACAACAGATCTATCTGACAGACTACAGCGTGCTCATAATGCGTGCATTCGATTTATATTCAATCTCCGTCGTTATGGCCAGGCCTTATCATGGCTACGCCTAAATAACACAAGAACATTACATTCACATACCTTACTATTCCAAATTCTGCACACATATTTACCAAGTTATTTAACAACACGTTCTCAAAATTTATCGGCTCATCACAATTTAGGAACAAGATATCACAAGACTCTTCTTTACTTTTGATACCACAACACAGGACCTGTCTATACTCTGAATCTTACACAATATCTATGATTAGAGCATGGAACTCACTTCCCAATCATGACAGGGACTGTCAATCGCTATCATTATTTAAATCCAAATTAACTGATATCTTAAGTTCGACACAATGAAAACATTAACTGCATAACAACTATGTACAGCATTCCATTAATAATCATCTAGGAAGCTACTTACTTTATTTTATATTATTTCAATTTTATTATATTCTATGTTTTTGTTAGTATTAGCTAGTATTAGATCACATCATCATTGTATTTTGTTTAGTCTGTATTTTAATAATATCTTAAAATTGTACTATGTACGTAATTTTTGTATAATTTTATTATTCGCTAGTTGAGTGGAAGAGAAGGCCTTATGGCCTTAACTCTGCCAGCTAAAATAAAGCATTATTATTATTATTATTATTATTATTATTATTATTATTATTATTATTATTATTATGATTATTATTATGATTATTTCCGGGCGGGGACTACTTCAGGGAACCCATGCCAAAGGCTCAAACACAGGGACATGTTCCTAGGAACATGGAATGTTAGGACTTTATACAATAGCGGGGCACTAGAGATATTAACGCGGGAATTGGATAAATCGCCCTTGGATATAGTCGCTTTACAGGAAGTTAGGTGGCCAGGAGAAGGTAGTCAGGAATCAGGAAGCTTTGCATTATACTATGGGGGTGCAGAAAGACCTGCATTTGGAACGGGTTTTTTTAGTCAGAAGGAGGATCCTATCCGCTATCCTAGATATTAAGTTTGTTAGTGATAGGATATCATACATAATTCTAAAGGGTAAACGACATGATTTTATAATTGTAAATGTACATGCCCCCACAGAAGATAAAGATGACAAGATCAAGGATGAGTTCTATGAAGAATTAGAATGCTTATTTGATAGCCTTTCACGATATCATATGAAAATTGTCTTAGGAGATTTTAATGCAAAAGTGGGGCGGGAAGATATATTCAAACCAACAATAGGCAAATTCAGTCTTCATGAAGATAGTAACGACAACGGGGTTAGATTAGTCACATTTGCCACATCAAAGAATCTCATTGTTAAGAGCACAACATTTCAGCATAAGGATATTCATAAATACACCTGGACGTCCCCAGATGGAGAAACTCGAAACCAGATAGATCATGTATTAGTGGATAAACGCTGGCACAGTAGCATCATTGATGTTAGATCAGTTAGAGGGACAGACTGCAATTCAGATCATCATCTGGTCAGGGTGAAAATCAGACAACGGCTATCGCTTATGAGAGGAACAAACGCTAAAGATGATTCTGTAAAATATGAATTAAAAAACTTGAAAAATGATGAAATGCGGCAAGAATACCAAATCAAAATTGCTAATAGATTTGAAGTACTGGAATCTTCAGATGACAATGTGGCAAACGAAGAAGAAACTGATAGAAATAAAGAATGGGAGGCTATAAGAGATACTATTAAATTGTCAGCATCAGAAAGCATTGGTTGTTTAAAAAAGAGGCAAAACAAGAAATGGTTTGATGAGGAATGTGCCGACATTGTAAAGAAAAGAAAGCTAGCAAAAATGAAATGGTTACACGAGCCAAATGAGGTAAATTTAGAGCAATTGGGTAGTGTTAGACGGGAAACCACCAAGTTACTAAAGAGTAAAAAGAGGGAATATTTGAGAGAGAAGATTAATGATCTTGAAATGAATGCAAAAAATAGGAACATTAGAGAATTATATCAGGGAATTAGTATAGAGAAGAAAGGGTTTCAGGCTAGAACAAACATAATTCGGAATGAAAATGGGGATATGATTGCAGATTCCAAGAGTATATTAAATAGATGGAAAAGTTATTTTAATCAGCTATTAAATGTACATACAGAACAGGACATTGAGGAGGATAAGTTACAGACAGCAGAAATGCTAGTCGCAGAGCCAAGTGCATTAGAGGTTGAAATGGCGATTGAAAAATTGAAGATGTATAAAGCATCAGGTTCAGATGAGATCCCAGCAGAACTGATAAAATCAGGGGGAGAAAAATTGATGGACAAGATACGCTGTTTGCTTAGTATGATTTGGGAAAAAGAAGCTCTTCCAGATGAATGGAAGGAATCAATTATCGTACCAATTTATAAGAAAGGAGATAAAACTGATTTCAACAACTATAGGGGCATCTCATTACTCTCAACTTCGTACAAAATTCTAACAAATATATTAGTAAGCAGACTTACTCCCTATATTGATGACATTCTAGGAGATCATCAATGTGCATTTAGAAGAAACAGGTCTACAACAGATCAGATTTTTAGTATAAGACAGATTTTAGAAAAGAAATGGGAATATAATGGTACTGTACATCAACTATACGTAGACTTCCAAAAAGCATATGATTCAATTAAGAGGGAGAAGTTATATAGTATCCTGCTGGAGTTCGGAATTCCTGAAAAGTTAGTTAGACTTATACGAATGTGTCTAAATGGCTCAACGAGTAGGGTGCGTGTAGGCAAACAGTTTTCAGACACTTTTGAAATCCAGAATGGGTTGAAGCAAGGAGATGCACTATCTCCTCTACTATTTAATTTTGTACTAGAGCATGCCATTAAATCTTTAGAGAATGAGGAAGGCTTACAACTGAATGGTATTAATAAGCTGTTAGTTTATGCTGATGATGTAGTACTACTGGCCGATAGCGAGGAGATACTAAAGGCCAACACGCACACACTATTGAGTAACACTAAGAAATTAGGACTGGAAGTAAATATCAGTAAAACTAAATATATGGTCACACGTAGAAATACATTATATAATGGAAATGGACACCTAATGACAAATGAGGGAAATTTTGAGGAATTGGCTGAATTCAAATACCTAGGAACAATAATCACAAATAGGAATGAGATGCACAAAGAAATTAAACATAGGCTCAATTCTGGAAATGCATGCTATTATGCATTGCAGAGACTTTTGATGTCCCAACTCCTTTCAAAAAACGTTAAGCTGAAAATATATAAAACTATTATTCTACCAGTTATATTATATGGGTGCGAAACATGGACTCTTACTTTAAGGGAGGAAAGGAGATTACGAGTATTTGAGAATAAAGTTCTTAGGAAAATTTTTGGACCAAAGAGAGATGAACAAACAGGTGAATGGAGAAGACTACATAACAATGAACTACATGGTCTTTATAGGAAGCCAGATATAATAAGAACAGTTAAGTCCCATAGACTGCGATGGGCAGGACATGTTGCGCGTATGGGGAATGAAAGACGTGCATGGAAACTTCTTGTAGGAAAGCCAGAAGGAAAACGCCCAGTTGGTAGACCAAGAATGAGGTGGGAGAACAACATTAACTATGATTTGAGGGAAGTAGATTATACAGGGAATGATTGGAAAGCATTAGCTCAGGATAGGGATGTATGGAGAGCTTATGTCCTTGCGGCCATGAACCTACGGGTTCGATAGTGCCAGTGAGTAAGTAAGTAAGTAAGTAAGTATTATGATTATTACGATTATTATTATGATTATTATTACGATTATTATTACGATTATTATTACGATTATTATTACGATTATTATTACGATTATTATTACGATTATTATTACGATTATTATTACGATTATTATTACGATTATTATTACGATTATTATTACGATTATTATTACGATTATTATTACGATTATTATTACGATTATTATTACGATTATTATTACGATTATTATTACGATTATTATTACGATTATTATTACGATTATTATTACGATTATTATTACGATTATTATTACGATTATTATTATTATTATTATTATTATTATTATTATTATTATTATTATTATTATTATTATTATTATTATTATTATTATTATTATTATTATTATTTGCATCCTAGATGTCTGATTGGGTCGGTGTGTTGACCGCATGCTATTCATGACATCTATGGTCAAATTAGGTAAATAAATTAACATGGTCCAGTAACTCCTAACAAGGTAGAGGCTATGGCTCAACATCGGGCTACGCCATTATAGAAAGAATAAAAAGAATGTAATGATACCAGTATTTTATGACATATTTTATGACATATTTCATGATATTATTATTTAATATGTTAAACATACCTCTTACGTTGGGTATATATAATTTAATTATATCATAAATACATACATTAGTTTAAACAAAATTACTAATTGTTTCATAAAGAATATTCCACAAGTGGAAAAATGAAAAAAAATATGATAAATATTACATTACAACAGAAATTGAAGGAAACTATGAGAACAAAATGTTCATTCTGTTTTATAAAATGCATGCAACAATAAACGCTATATTTTGTTTTCAATTTTTTCATTTAACTTATATGGTTTATTTATCTCTTGTGAACTGTTCTCATTTCAATGCATTTTAAAATAGTAATATCAGTTTTGATTTTTTGCTCTAGGAGAGTTGATTAAATTTAAAAGAAAATATTTGTATAATACAATTACGGAACATTATACAGTTAGTTGTAGGATAATACATTACAATTTGATTTGTTAGTCCATGACTACAGTTGATGTAAACAAAGGCTGATTTATAAAATAGACCTACAATTATTTGCAAACAGTAATGTTGATATTAGATAATGAAACCAATTGAATAAAAGTAAGGATGAATAATATAAATTTTCAAAGCTGATTTTCGCTGTGAGAATAGATACAACATATTTCTACATTGTCGTTTATGATTTTTATTCCTTAATTTTCTTTATCTATAGACGCTTTTAACATATATAATTATATAACGCCTATTTATTTATTATATATATGATATTGTAAAATGGTTAATGTGATGGGTCCTTTTAATGAAATTTCAACCAGTATTTGACTTAATTATTGCGGAAATTCAAGAAAAAAGCTTAATGAAGCCGGTACCTATCAAATATGATTCTAAAACGCTACCACTTCTGTTAACTCGCTCGATATTTATGATTGCTATAGTATATTTAGTCCACCGCTGTGGTCTCGAGATAGGGTGCTGGCTTGTCACGCAGCGGGTCCGGGTTCGTTCCCCGGTTGGGACAAGCTTCCTGGGTGAGGTTTTTTCGGGTGTTTTCCTCACCTGTAAGACAAATGTGAGGAAGCTTAGGGCCCAACAGTCCCCGAAAATCATCCTGCCACCATCATCATCCTTATCAATTTCACCATTCACCGGTGTGGAAAGTAACGGAAAACTATCACACCTACAATTCCCTAGTAAAGCTGCAAAACAGCATGAAAATGCTATGATTGCAGTGAAAGACCTGCCCTCTGGCAGAATTGCTATGGATGGATGGATGGTATATTTATAGAAGTGTAAAAGTGATATATACCTGGGTAAGAAATGCCGTGATCTTCTTGGGAAATTTTAATAGTAGGCCTAGGCCCACGTTATGATGCCGTGATCTTCTTGGGAAATTTTAATAGTAGGCCTAGGCCCACGTTATGATGCAAGGATTGAAATCGATGTT
The DNA here is from genome assembly GCA_030220185.1 of Diploptera punctata. NCBI lineage: Eukaryota > Metazoa > Arthropoda > Insecta > Blattodea > Blaberidae > Diploptera > Diploptera punctata. Next base: position 470,752 of record JASPKZ010007225.1, on the reverse strand, counting down.
TTCTGTATGAGTTCAAAAATTATGTTCTCGTATATCGATTCGGCCATAAAAATTTCAACTATTACGTAAAAGTCTTTCATTCATATCTCATATTATATTTTATGTCATACAAGGTTGAACTTCTTACATTTAATTCAATAATTAATAAATTATGTAAAGAGTCATCCGGTGTACTGTTATAGTACTATGTATAGCGACGCCATTTAGGATGTCGTATCACATATGGAGGGAGTTTTGAATTATTATTGTGTAATTCCACAGATTACTCTAAATAATTTTCAGTGTCCGAAATGATTATATCAATATGGTTCAATTGAAATAATACATTCAGCAGGTATGATAAAATTAATTCAATTCTCGTGACGTCAAGTTAATTATTGGCGGCGTGTGATATTCTATATTATTCTTCAGGAAAATAATGCTGCAATATGAGGTAAGTGACCTATTTTAGCCGACTTCCATATACTGGCACATTTATTTTTATATTAATCTTGTCGTAAGTGGGTTTTAGGTAAGCAACGCCTATTTACTGGTAAGGGCTGAAATAAATATTCGTAATATTACAAAGTATTCTTAATATTGCATATGTTAAAATGAGTCGCCACACGCTACAATTTACATTTTATGTTCACAAAAGATGCGCGTGTTAAAATGTCTGAAAAAGTGAGAAGTGTAAAAAAGTAAAGTGATCCTACCGCAGGCCTTAGGAGACCCTTGGGGTAGTAGGATGTTAAGACACCCACTTTTCTAGATAATCGGCACTTGTTGCCAGACGGATTGTCAGCCCTGCGTGGCGGACTCCTTTACACTAGAACAAGCATATGGTACTAATTTCGTTTAGATGCTGAGTCGACCTCAGAGCCATGATGCCGCTAGAAGGTTCAGGTCAATTTAAAAATCCTGGCCCCATCGGGATTCAAACTCTCGACGTTCTGTATTGTAGCGTCTTGCCATAACCTGTTCTAATATATGTGGAATAATTAATTTTCTACCCTCCTTTTAATAACGTAAATGTGTCAAATTTGTTATTGCAAAATAAAAGAGAAATCTACACTGATAATGAAATAAATGTCTAAATATGTAATTGTATCTCTGAAAGAAAAAAAATCTTAATAATGGAGTTGGACAAGGTTGCCCACTATCCCCAACACTATTTAATATGTGAAATGAAATCATTTCTAAATGGAACCTAATCTATACGTCAGGAATCATAATAACCAATACCTTGACATTAAATATCATACTTTTCGCAGATGATCAAGTTATAATTTCGAATTCGGAGAATAACTTACAAATAGGACTATATACACTATATAAAATATTAAAAGATTTTGGAATGGAAATATCAGTACAAAAGTCAAAAGTAATGGCATTCTTAGGAGAAGATCCAATCAGAAGTAAGATGATGCATAATAATCAATGCCTAAAACAAGTACAATATTTCAACTATTTAGGTAATGAAATATATTATCAAAATGAGAAAATATATGAACAAGAAAAGCACTACATTTTCACAAATCTTAGGAATAACAGATAATACATTAAACGTTAATACAAAAATCCACAAGAATAAAAATATACTGTATAGTACTTTGGTATTACCCTCCTTTTTATACGGAAGCCAGATTTGGATTTTAAGGAAAAAGAGATAGGAGCAGAATCAAAGCAACGGAAGTGAAATTTCTCAGGACAGCTGGATACACTCTCTTAGATCGGAAAAATATTAAAGAAATTATAGAACAATTAGAAGTAGAATCAGTAGAAGAAAAACTCAATAGATATAAATTAAACTGGCTAGACCACGTAAAAAAGAATGGATAATTCAAAAATCCCAAAAATGATAATGCAATATTAGCCCAAAGAACATCGTCGACCAGGAAGACCTCTTATACGACTGCTAGATGGGGCCGGAACAGGTATAAAAAGGTCTAATTTATGACGGATGATGATTATAATGAAATTTATCAAATTCGACATAGTGTGAAACAAATATATTTGCGGATTTTCACCTTCCGTTTGGATGCACTCTTTATTTCCATATCACCGTTTAAGATATGCAAACATGACATGAACCAGTGAAACAATCTTCATTCCCTTCTTCCAAAATTTAAATGCTATCGGAGCATCAAGTTTACGAAGAAATAAATTAGGATTGTTACACTGATTAATGTCATATTTCTCTTTCTCTAATTAGACAACACATTTTCATTATTGTTTTATTTGTTGATGCTTCAAACATCTTTGTTTATAACCCATCTATAATTCCCATTACAAGCTTTTTTAAGTTCCTTTAATATTCACATAGTTTGATTCAGTAATGTGCAGATTCAACCGTCTCCCGATTGCAACCTCCATAAGAACAAAATTAAACCAACATCTTGGACATGTTTGCCTAGGCTGGATTAAAGTATATGCTGGAACTACAGGAAATGAACAAGCAAATTTTCTTGCCAAAATCAGCTGCTATTCAAAGATGGGATACTTTTACTCCTTGTGTCCTCGATCATATATTAAAGAAGTATTAAAAATGATCTCATACAAAATTGGAATGCTGAGTGGTTAAACAGTATTATTGGTGCTTTGACAAGAACATTATTTTTCCAACTGTTTCTGACCGAATAAAGTGCAAATACGTAGAACCAAATTTTGTATTAACACACTTTATGACTGGACACGGTAAATTTGGACATTATTTGGAACGATTTAAAATAGGTACAGATACCTGTATTTGCAGGAACTCAAGCCAGACTATCTCACATCTGTTATTTGAGTGCCTCGCATTTGATTCCAAAAGACATGAATTTATTAAAAAAAAGTAGGTTATTGCCATAATAGATTTCAACTGCCTTTGTCAAATATTTTATGTAAGAAGTGTTGCTACAGAAAGCTGTGTGACTTTATCCATCATATTTTTAAGATCATTTGAGTTAGTTTTTTTTTTTTGGTTTGTTAATTAATGTATTTATTTGTTCATATTACATTATTATGTAACGCTAAAATTAACCATACTCTAAATTACTGTAAATAATTAATTATATTGTAACTAAAATCCTAACAAACCGGATGGTGAAATAGGGTTCGCATTATTGAAGATTCAATAAAAAATATACACCGTGTCCTAAAGGTAGAACAGAAATTTTATGTGATGTAATTCAACTTGTAATATTGAGATACTAAAAAAAATAATAATGTAATATCCACAACTTGTCCAACTTAGGGTCGGGGGATGAGAATAGGCCCCTTATAGAATGGCCTGTGTATGACAAGGGTGCCGGCCGACCACGCCTGACGCACCATCACGGAGGCAGATGAACGGAATGTGACGAAATGAATGAATATGGAAAAATGGTGGAATGAAATTGTGGCAGGGGAAAACTGGAGAAACCCCCCGAGAAATACCTGCCCAAGCTCCGTTTCGTCCACCACGAAACCCACATGGAGTGACTGAGACTCGATCTCGGGACCTCAGCGGTGAGAGGCGAGCATATACCCTCTTGCGCCACGGAGCCGCCAATAATAATACGAATAATTATTTTCATTATGTTAAATGGGGGTTTAAAAGCAAATTTGAATAAATAATTGTATTTCTCTCGTGGTGATGAAAAGAAAGATATAGTTTTTAAAAAAAATTATTGGGATGTATCAAAGGATGTGAAGAATGTAATTACCTGGGGATCAAAATTAACTCAAAGTGTAACCAAGAAAATTACACAAAATATAGAATTAACAATGGCAGATCGGTAATATAAATGCTAAACGGAATTTTGTAGAGTAAAGAATAGATACCAAGTTAGAAATTTATAAATCCATAATTCGAAGCACGCTAACATACGGTGCAGAAACTTGGAAGTATAATACAAATTTGAGTTTAAAACTTATGTCTACATATCTACTGAAATGGATTGTTTTATACGTTCAACTAGACATTCTAGAGTGGTAAAAAATCAGAAATACAATCATCAGACAACAAATGAAAGTCCAAAATTCAATTTTAGATTTTGTAAGATACAGACAACTATAATGGTATGATAATATACGTAGAATGCCAGAGAAAAGATTACCCAGATTCGAATGGATTCCACCTAGGAAAGGAAAGAGAGGTCTCACCTAGATTTAAACAGATGGATGATATAGGAAAAGGTATGAAGGAGACAGGTCTGGAAGAATTAGAATGGAAAGATTGAGAAAAATGGGGAAAGAAGATAAATTAAAAAAGCTTTGGGCACTGGAATGTTTTCTTACATTATAAACATGTTTATAAATAAATACATTATTATTATTATTATTATTATTATTATTATTATTATTATTATTATTATTATTATTATTGTGAATCAAAGTTTATATATATATTGGCTATATTTAAAGCCTGACCGTGGGGTATTATTACTTAAAATCATCGCTCTCATAATATGTCTACAATGCATATAAGGGCTTAGGAGGACTGTTTTATATTTCGTATACATTTATAATGAAATCCAATACAAGTTCCCACATATGAGATTTTATTGCTATTATTTTGCAGTGGGTTGAAGGAGGATTGAGGTCATGGAAAAAGAAACAACACCGTTGGGGTGAAATCCCTAGAGTGTGTAATAAAATTAATGTTTCTCTTCGGGCTTTAACCTGCACACGCCTCCAGCATTTATAATTTAGCTATGGAAAATCCTGCAATAGCAATAATGTGCAAGTCTCTCCTTTACACTCATCATTGTTCCCATATTCACTTAAAATTGTCAGTTTGATTATTAAAATTAACAATTTCATTATTATTTTTGTTTACTAATCATTGAATCTATATTCACGAATAAAAACTTGTAAGATAATCCATTACACGTCAAATCTGAATTAAGTGTTCTACAATACTATATTATCTTTCGTGTTCAATATAACAATATAAAATAAATTAATGAAAAATATTACTTTGTAAATACATATTTATGAGAGTTTAGATATTTAAAATAGTTTTTATGCCTACGTATTATTTTAAAAAGTCTTAAAATCGTAGTATTCAATAATTATTAAATTCTTATTATTACTTGAACTCCTAACGTAAACAATAATATTGATAATAAACGCCGTAGCGTAGTGGTTAAGGCACTGCGCTACAAGCCAGAAAGTCGAGGGTTCAAGTCCCGGTGGGGTCAGGATTTTTAAACTGACCCAAACCCTCTGGCGGCACTATGGCCCTGGGTCGACTCAGCCTCTAACGGAAATGAGTTCTAGACGCTTGTTCTGGGGGTAAAGGCGGCCGTCACGCAGGGCTGACAACCCGGCTGACTTAAAGTACCGATTGTCTAGAAAAAGTGGGAACCTTAACTTCCTACTATCCCAAGGGCCTCCGGGCCTGTTGTAGGATCACTTTACTTTTTTATTATTAAAATTGGTATAAACAACACATTTAGAAATAATTAAGAAATTATTATTATTATTATTATTATTATTATTATTATTATTATTATTGCCTAAAATTGTTATGGAATGGATCCCAATGGAAAGGAGGAAGAGAGAAAGACCGAAGAAAACTTGGATAGAAGGAGTACAAGCGGCTATGAATATCAGAGGATTGGAGGAATATCATTGGATGGCCAGAGGGGAAAGGTGTTTGGTTTCCGGAAGACGGCGGAGCTGCCATGATACCGGATTATTATTATATTATTATTATTATTATTATTATTATTATTATTATTATTATTAATATTATTATTAAAGCACACAAAAAATGATTTGCCTAATTCAATTTCACGACTGAAGAGGTTAAGGAAAGTGTACTAAACTAATATAAATAAATACATTTTTATTTTTTATTTGTTATGTATATATGGGCAAGATATGTGTCACGAATGGGGGGAATAAAAGGGGGACGTGGAAACTCCTTGTAGGAAAACCAAAGGAAAAGCATCCAGTTAGACAGGCCAAGAATGTGGTGTGTGAATATTATTAACCATAATTTCAGGGAGGTGAATTATACAGGCGATGATTGGAAAACATTAACACGGAATAGGGGTACATGGCGAGGTTATTTCCGCACAGCCAAGGACCTATGGTTTCGTTGTGCCATTGAATTAGTTACTGTATATATTTTATTATATTTATCATTATACTTATTATTATATTTATTATATACAAATAAATTAAATTCTACAGAAATGCAATTTTGCAGGCGTTCAGCTGGAATTTCTAGAAGAGATAAAATAATACACTTTAATTAAACAAAAGACGAATCTTCATACTTAAATTATCTATTGATAAGAAAACAAAATGGTATAGACATGCAAAAAGAATGACAGAAGAAAATGTTCCGAACAAAAATACTAGAATGAATATCACTTGATTAGGGCAGATTGAATAACAGAGAGATGTGGAGGTGATTGACAGTAGATTAAAATCTGTGCAGGAAGATGTGAAACGTTATCAAACTTGCCGAATAAATAAATAAATAAATAAATAAATATAGGCATATATATATATATGAATATACAGAGTGTTGCATAAAATACGGACAACGGGCATGAGGTGGTACACTGAGATATATTGATAATTTTTAATAAGGTACCAATGTCCGAAAATGATGCGTTTTCACGCTATGACTAATTAATTATGTCTCAAGATCAGTGTTAGTTCCAAGGATTTGAAGACTCATTACTTGACAACAGCTCACAGGTAAAGGAATGTGGCTGCAACACTACGGAGGTCCAGCTCATTTCGATGTCGATGTGAGGAGATATTTGGATACCACGTATCCAGACGTGGGGGACCAGTCACGTGGCCTCCGAGATTACCTGATCTTAATCCTCTCGATTACTTTTTGTGGGGTGACATGAAACAGTCTGCTTATTATACTCCAGTATTGTTAAGTACGGATCTTATAGCCCGAATCCACGCTGCTACAGAAACAATTCAAACGAGGCCAGACGTATTTGAACGTGTGCGCCAATCACTACATCGCCGATGTAAGCTCTGCACATGGAGGTGGATACTTTGAAACCTTGATGCGTCTGTGACAGCATTGTCAAGTAGTGAGTCTTGAAATACAACTAACGGCACTCTTGAGACGTTTGATACTCATAGTGTGAATAAATATAATTTCCGATCAGGGGTACATTATTAAAAATGATCAGTATATCTCAATATACCACCTCACCTCCGTTGTCAATGACGGTGTTTTTTTGCAACACTCTGTCTTCAAATCCCTTCGAACTAACACTGATCATGAGATATAATTAATTAGACATAGTGTGAAAACGCAAAATAAATTCAAAATATCAAAAGAAAAAACAAAAATAATGACTTTTGGAGAAACGATCATATAAGATCAAAAATCGTAACGGACAACAAACCTCTGGAACAAGTAACACATTGTAATTATTTTGGGTTTAATTTTACTATAAACACAAAAACTGAAAGAGGCATACATATGAAACTGTCGAAATTTGAAATGATATGCGGAACTATACATAAAACAAGAAGAGATACTTGATGAAGTTTTATAAAACATAGGCAGTTCCTGCATTATTTTATGGGAGCGAAACTTGGATAATGACCAAATAATTGCAAAAGAAGAATACAAAGCGCATAAATGAAATTCCTTAGAAGAACAAAAGGCTGCACAAGATTGGATCGGATAAGGAATGAAGATATAAGAACAGAGTTAAATATATATCCATTGGATGAGAAAATTAGAGAATATAGAGAGAAATGGTTTACACATGTGGAAATAATGAATGTATCAAGATTACCAAGAACATCATTCAACTACAAGCCAAGAGGTTCAATGAAGGAAGGCCAGTGAAAAGATCAACAGAACAACTGTGAGGGGGAATAGGCAATTTGTCTAGCCCGTGAAGTGAAGAAGAAAAAGAAGAAGTAGTGAAAACGCATCATTTCCGGAATACCTTATTAAAAATGATCAGCATATTTCAATATACCACCTCACCTCCGTTGTCGGTGTCTTTTGCTATATATATATATATATATATATATATATATATATATATATTATGTGTGTGTGTGTGTGTGTGTTGTGTGTGTATGTGTGTGTGTGTGTGTGTGCAAAGGTTCCCAATTAAGAGGACATGGGCGCTCTTGGAAGACTTGCACCCAAGGATCCTCCATTATTATGTTTATTATATACAAATAAATTAATATCAACTTACCATTGAGTATGTGGACTCGCACACTTGCAGGATTTGCATTGGAGGGGTCACATGTGTAGAGTCCGGTGTCTGAAGGAATTGCTTTCTGGATGAGGAGCCTGCTCGTCGTGACAGGACCCTTTTCCGTTACCAAACTAATCCCCCCTCTTGGTGAGTCGAAGTTAATCACCTATATAGAAACAAAATACTAGTCTATAACAATTTATTTATATTACTAAAAAATTCGTTTCAAGAGTAAATTCATCTACATCAACTATTTCTCTCCTGGCAATATAATTTTTAAGCAGTGTTCACATGTGAAAACCCATGCTATGCCAGCAATGTGAATTAAAAATTATGCTAAATTACAATGGGAAGGAATGTCGTAAATTGATGACAGCCTGAAATAGAATACGGTACTTAATGAACAAACTTGTTCGGTCCTTTCAAGCCCAAATATGAATTGCTACTATAGCGACACGTGCTATTAATTTCTTGAAGGCCTTTCGGTTAACGTGTCCATCTTCAGCGATTCGTTGATTGATTATTGTCTATTTATTTATTTCGCAAATGAAACTAACTTTATAAAAATTGCATTCGCAATCAGTATTCTACCTTTCAAATTTCACGTCGTCTCAGTGGATTGTATTTCCCCAGGTGAGGATTGAAGGTGAGCTCGATTCAGAGTAAACAGATTGGAGACAACAGGATGCCAAACAAATGGGGATGCTTAACGAGGATGTCGTGTCTTGTAGTGATGCGAAACATTGCAACTTCTTGGCCGAGCTGAAATTTTCACTAGTGCGTTCTTCCAATCTTTTAGGCTTTTCTGCTAATTTCAGGGGGCATTCTTTGATTTTATTTTTTTGCGTATAATTTGAAGGACTGGTATGACAATTGGCTACAGAATGGAAGAATTACCCTTGATCGTCTTTTGAATAATATGTGTGCTTGTTCATTAACGTAGATTTAGCAGTGACCTGGAATCCATTACTGATGAAACTTTTTTTTGTGTAATTTTCTAGGCTATTGTAGTGTAGATGGCAGTATATGATTCTTGAAAACGAGAATCTAATTACATGGACTATTTAACTCATGTCCCAAATGGGAGTCAATGATCAATCACGTTTCAGTGAATTTGTATTTACAATCAATCTCAGTCGCGTTTCACTTAGAATTTATCAACTTAGGTTTATCATATTAAAGAAATCTCCTCCTTTTGAACATTCTGAATAGGTTAGAGCATTATTTTGTAGTGACTCTCTAAGAAATATGTTGAATATATATATATATATATATATATATTAATATAATGAATAAATATATGTTATCAAAATGCAATACCATTAATTCTTAATAATTATATATAAATTAATTAGTGTATAATGCTATTGTGTTTTCTTTATGTAATTGTAATGTTAATGCTTTTTTTGTTGTTTATTTTTCTTTACACTAGTACCAATTATTACTTTACTGTAACGGACTGTCAACAGCACGTACGGCTTGCTGCCCGTGCGACCCATATTTGTAAAGAATATTGTAAATATCTTACTATTTGTCTAATAAAGCCCTACTACTACTACTACTTAATATGTAAGAATCCCAGAACAGAAGTGACTCCCAGACTGTATGTATAGTGCACGAATGTAACGAGATACCGCTTGCGGATTATAACAGAAAAACATTTGTAGCAATTGATTATACCACAAAAAAAAAAAAGAAACCACTGTTTGCACTTTTTAAAACGTATTATTTCCCAGGTAATAACGTTCCAGAAAAATATAATTCGTCATAGGATATCAGAAATTAATTAATAACCTATAATGTTGGTTATAAACAGTTTGATATGTTTCATTTTTTTCTACACTAGGGTGCATTCTTACAATATTGCGATCCTTTGGCAATAAATAATATGATCTGGTTGCAGTGACGAACAAATGAAACACAATAAACGTTTCTCATTTGTTTTCAAACATCGCCGTTTACATTATATATATATATATATATATATATATATATAAATATTTTAAAATAACTATATTTCAATAATGATTTGTGAGTAAACAGCTTAATTTTATTCCTTAAATAGTCCTAACAAATACCACTCTTGATTTCCAAATTCTCTAGATAAATTCACTCGTCACTTCGTGACATCGCGAATTTATCGATAATTTGGAAATCACTCGTAGCATTACTTATGATACTTTTCTAGTTACCGATGCTTTTTCCAAAATATTTATTCATTTTTATTGCTTACTTATTTTCATAAAAATAAAAACGAATTTAAAGAGCACAATCGAAGTTTATATAGTACCAGACAAATACTACTTCTTTGCTACATGTTCCAAAATTTTATACAACTTCTGGATCTAAACATAGTAGATATCTAGGACCCAAATTATATAATGAATTAATTAGATCCAATCCAGAACTAAGTAAACTAAACACAGCTAGTTTTAAAAAAGCAATTAAATTAATTATTTTTAATTAATTAAGTGAATAAAATTAATCATTTGAATATTTTAAAATAATAAATATAAAGCATCTATTTTTGCTTATATTATTATAAATCAATACATAACTAATTACTTTCTTCTGTATTATTGGTTATAATCCATTATATTATACGATTTATATTATTTTATGTATATCATTCTCCATTCCATTAATTCTTTTGTTAGAATAAGTCTTATTCCCATACATTATTATTTTTTATTTGTATGTGTCATAATTTATGTAAAAATTAAACTGGCCCCTAACTGTAAATGTATATATTCTCTTTGTATCATTCATGTAACTGAACTGCACCCGAGCACGAGCACTTGCTCATTCGGGTGTCAATACTGTATATAACATTTATTTGTATATAACATTTATTTGTAAATAAAATTTATTCTTATGTTTTCACCATATACGTACTCCATGTGACTTTTTAACGTGCATAATAACACTTAAATCTAACATATCATATAGAAAATGGACAAATATAATATCAATATCAATCAAGTTGATTATAATGTTTTAGTTTAAAACTGATGTCGGTTACTATTTTAGTTTTTAACGTATTCCCGTTTTATGTTGGCTATTTTATCGTACCTACAATATTATTAACTAGCTTATTACGTTATATACAGGTAATATACCGCTTTTAAGATATATATATATATATATATATATATATTTAGACTTATACGAATGTGTCTAAATGGCACAAAGAGTAGGGTGCGTGTAGGCAAACAGTTTTGGACACTTTTGAAATCCAGAATAGGTTCAAGCAAGGAGATGCACTATCTCCTCTACTATTTAATTTTGTACTAGAGCATGCCATTAAATCTTTAGAGAATGAGGAAGGCTTACAACTCAATGGTATTAATAAGCTGTTAGTTTATGCTGATGATGTAATATTATTGGCCGATAGCGAGGAGATACTAAAGGACAACACACACACACACTATTGAGTAACACTAAAGAAATTAGGACTGGAAGTAAATACCAATAAAATTAAATATATGGTCACACGTAGAAATTCATTAGATAATGGAAATGGACAGCTAATGACAAATGAGGGGAATTTTGAGGAAATGGCTGAATTCAAATACATAGGAACAATAATTACAAATAGGAATGAGATGCACAAAGAAATTAAAAATAGGCTCAATTCTGGAAATGCGTGCTATTATGCATTACAGAGACTCTTGATGTCCCAACTCCTATCAAAAAACGTTAAACTGAAAATATGTAAAACTATTATTCTACCAGTTATATTATATGGTTGCGAAACATGAACTATTACTTTAAGGGAGGAAAGGAGATTACAAGTATTTGAGAATAAAGTACTTAGGAAAGTTTTTGGACCAAAGAGAGATGAACAGACAGGTGAATGGAGAAGACTACATAACAATGAACTACATGGTCTTTATAAGAAGCCAGATATAATAAGAAGAGTTATGTCTCATAGGCTGCGATGGGCAGGACATGTTGCACGTATGGGGAATGAAAGACTTGCATGGAAGCTTCTTGTAGGAAAGCCAGAGGTAAGGTGCCCAGTTGGTAGACCAAGAATGAGGTGGGAGAATAACATTAACTATGATTTGAGGGAAGTATATTATACAGGGAATGATTGGATAGTATTAGCTCAGGATAGGGATGTATGGAGAGCTTATGTCCGCGCGGCCATGAACCTACGGGTTCGATAGTGCCAGTGAGTAAGTATATATATATATATATATATATATATATATAACTAAAATTCTCATTGCATTTTCAGGTATTTTTCATACTTTCTTCTAACTCTCAATTTACTACGACACATAGGGCCTATTGCTTATTGATCTGACAACTGTACTGACATACTACAGCGTGTTCATAATGCGTGCATTCGATTTATATTCAATCTCCGCCATTATGACCACGTGTCTCCATTTCAGGCCTTATCATGACTACGCCTAAATTACAGAACAACTCTACATTCAAATGTTTTCCTATTCCAAATTCTGCTCGTATATTTTATCGAATTAATTATTTTCAAAATTTTTACTCTCATCAGAATTTAGGAACAAGTTCACAATATACTTCCTTACTTTCTATATCTCAGCACAGGACATGTTTATACACTAAATCTTACACATTATTTAAGGCTAGAGCATAGAACATACTTCCCGGTCATGTCAGGAATCACTAACACAAAGCCCTCCGCCAATACATGTTACATTTTACAGCTTTCTCACTGTTCCACAGTATTATGATAATGATTATTAATATTCGGTTAAGTCCGTCCGAGTTTCTATTGTGAAGAATAGAAGTAATGTGTTTTGCTCTGTTCGCGGTACCAACGCTATGCAGAGTAGACCATTGGTAGGACTGCCATCTCAAAGCTTTATTATTATATTATTATAGTATTATATTATTATTATTATTATTATTATTATTATTATTATTATTATTATTATTATTATTAAGATGTCAGACGTCCTCAGAAGAGATAGTCTTAAATCTATTAGTGAAGACGGAACAGGCAACTAATGCTTAAACCAGAAAGTGAAGAAGAAGAAGATTATTATAATTATTATTATTATTTAGTTATTATTATTTATTACTATGATTATTATTATTATCATTGTTAATATCATTATTTATTATTAAATATATTCTAAATCATCAATGGAAATAAACTTTTGAAGAAGTTAAGCTATAAATAAAAAAAGACAGAATTAGATATAGCTAAATGTATTAAAAACTAACAATGGAATAAAAAAATCCTAAAACTCCAAGCGCGACAGGCCCAGAAGGCCCTTGGCCTACCTGCCGGCTGCTGGCCTCACATCCATATATGTTAGTCACAGAGGTAGACAATCATCTAGCCAGTGTAGGGATGACATCTGGTCAGCTCGTCGGGTTCCCCAGTCGTTATAACTGATCTTCTAAACCTGGAGTCGCTACTTCTTGTAGCTACCCAAATACCTCACGATGCTGGGTGGGCACCGGTCCCATACTGGCCGAAATTCCATGAGAAAATTTCTTCCCCCATGGAGATTCGAAATTATATTATGTACAGCAAAACAACTGCAACAATTATGGTCCCGAAGAATGACTACCGAAAAAAAGATCTGCTGCAAGAGGGTTTTAAGAGGGTAAATATTGTACTTGGATTTCAGAGTATAACAACAGCAATGAAGAAAATAAGAATATGGAAATGACAATAGTTTAACAGGGTAAACATGAAGAACAAATTTAAATGCAATGCTTAACACATGAAACATTGGGCACCGTAAGATACGTCTCATTATTATTATTATTACTATTATTATTATTATTATTATTATTATTATTATTATTATTATTATTATTATTATTATTATTATTATTATTATTAATAAGCTGTTAGTTTATGCTGATGATGTATTACTATTGGCCGATAGCGAGGAAATACTGAAGGCCAACACGCACACACTATTGAGTAACACTAAGAAATTAGGACTGGAAGTATATATCAGTAAAACTAAATATGTGGTCACAGGTAGAAATTCAGTATATAATGGAAATGGACAGCTAATGACAAATGAGGGAAATTTTGAGGAAGTGGGTGAATTCAAATACCTAGGAACAATAATCACAAATAGGAATGAGACGCACAAAGAAATTAAACATAGGCTCAATTCTGGAAATGCATGCTATTATGCATTGCAGAGACTTTTGATGTCCCAACTCCTTTCAAAAAACGTTAAGCTGAAAATATATAAAACTATTATTCTACCAGTTATATTATATGGGTGCGAAACATGGACTCTTACTTTAAGGGAGGAAAGGAGATTACGAGTATTTGAGAATAAAGTTCTTAGGAAAATTTTTGGACCAAAGAGAGATGAACAGACAGGTGAATGGAGAAGACTACATAACAATGAACTACATGGTCTTTATAGGAAGCCAGATATAATAAGAACAGTTAAGTCTCGTAGACTGCGATGGGCAGGGCATGTTGCACGTATGGGAAATGAAAGACGTGCATGAAAGCTTCTTGTAGGAAAGCCAGAGGGAAAACGCCCAGTTGGTAGACCAAGAATGAGGTGGGAGAACAACATTAACTATGATTTGAGGGAAGTAGATTATACAGGGAATGATTGGAAAGCATTAGCTCAGGATAGGGATGTATGGAGAGCTTATGTCCGCGCGGCCATGAACCTACGGGTCCGATAGTGCCAGTGGGTAAGTAAGTAAGTAAGTATTATTATTATTATTATTATTATTATTAAAAAAATGATAATCCACTATTCATATAAAATTATATGAAAAACAATTTATCTCGTTATGTGTATTTAATGTTTCTTCTCAGTCCTTGAAATACATGTATACGTCTCTATAATTGTATAGAAGTATGACTGACCTCTCTGTTGTGACTCCACAGCATGAGTGGAGGTGGTTCGGGTGCATATCTCACTAGACACGTCAGATTAATCGTGCTGCCCTTGTTGATGAAGAGATCCGGACCTCCCAGGATCTCTGTGATGGGTTCTGTAACAACAGAGATGGTACACACTCATTACAAAGTGAAATTAACACTTTACTTCAGTACAAATGAGAATCCTACGTAATCAATAGTCACGCACATAAATATGCAGCAGCGATTCACAACTCGGCACCGCTAACAATGAATACTCTCTAATCTGATGTTAGCTAACGCTAGATCGCAATACGATCAATGAATCTCTCCACGATTTGCAAGGCTCAATCCAAAATTAAACAACATAAATTACCATTGTCATATAAACAGATAAATATTTAAATTGTTCTTATTACTAGATTGAACTTTGCAGTGTAAAAGATAGAATTACGTACAGTAATAGATTGCTTAATAATGATAACATAATAATAACTTATTGAATTTACAACATGGTCACATCATAATGCAGTAAAACTTGCTCAAAGCGGAATCGCATGGGACCAACTTTTTCCGCATTAGACAAAATTCCACATTCTAAAAAACTCTAACTTATTAATAACCTTAGATTATAGAGTACCGTATGTGTTTTTTTTATGTACCTTGGATTAATTGTAGTTCCGCTGCCTTTGAAAAGTGAAGTATAGTATGTATGAGCGACTTCGACAGTAACGCGCGAAAAAAAATCCTGTTTCGTCAGCGTTAAAATTGTCTCTTAGGTGCGTATCCTGAAATTAAAGTTTGCAGTTGCGGTTTTCGCTCACTAACTGCACTTTCGTCAACATCCTTTGATTCCCCGCAAATTTCACTTCACACTACATTGTATCGTCTTTTAAAACTGTCAAGCCAACCTGAAGATGCCTTGAAATCGTTATTCCCTAAGGATTTAGCAACAGCTAGAGCTTGAGTTGGAAGCATCAGTCCGGAAATTTAGAGATTTGTCTTCAATCACTTTCTATTTAATAACAATGATACATACGTTTTAACCATCTTTATTCCGTAAATTCAGAACGCTACCTGTGAAAGGTCGATCTCAGAACTTAAACTAATTTAAGATTTTACAGTGCAATGGTTATTTGTAAGACATGTATCTGTAATTCCCATAACGGGTGTGTAGTGATGCAAAAATAAAATTTTAGGTGCAGGTACAATCTGTAATTCACCCGGCGGCAGGAATAATTCCTCATTGTTTTTTGGCCTAACAGGAATTCAATGGAGTGGAAATTAATTAATTTCTCTGTCTTTCCGCTTTATAATTTTTTTCTCGAATTGTGTAGAAATATCCTTCCGTTTCCGCGTTGGACATATTCCGTTTTATGTAAAATGAATGCACGTAAAAATACAATTATTTCGCCGGGATCAATAAATGTGTTCACATTGGACAGATTTCCGCATTATTCACGTTTCGAATTGTACACGTTTTATTGTATCTTGCTTAATATACTGCAACATAGGACATCCCATCACTCCATATCATGTACTCCACTGATGTGAGTCACTGGATATGCTGTGCTTTCAAGTTTTGTCAAATGTTCTGCGATCATATGAATTAATAGTAACTGGCATGGAGTCTGTAACTGGAGATCTGCAGATTAATATTGTCCTAGCTTTATGTCGTATATTAAAGGAAAATCTTAGATGTTATGAATATATAAAACTGCATGCTTCATTAAGATTATCTAGTTCACATTTATCTAATATATAAAAATGAATGTTTGTTTGTTTGTTTGTTTGTTTGTTCGTACTTTATGCGTGGCCATACCGTTGATCCGATTGTGATGGGGCTTTTAACAAAATGTTCACGAGAATCTCGGGATGAACATAGGCTATACGAGAGTTGTTATACTCAACTCCTACACCCTTACAAATCGCCCTTTGTAGTGGAAAACGTGACAAAAGTAGCTCTTTGGACGCTTAAATTGTTTACGCTGCCTAAACCATAACAAATACACAAAATGTACACAGAATTAAATATCTCAAAAATCTCTACAGAAAAGTCCACAAACGTATATGTTTATCTCTTACAGATAACTCACAATAACCGTTTTTGTCTTTCATTGATGCCGAGAAGTTCGAGACAAGTACGTAGATTCTAGTGCAAGCATAGCAGAGGGTATTCTTTTATGGATAACTCACAATAACGAATTTTGTCTTTTACCTCATTTATGCCAAGATGATCGAGGTAAGTAGATTCCCGGGCAACACCGGGTAATCAACACGGTGAATCTCAAAATAATTTCGATATACATTTATAATCATTTTACTTATTCAACTAATCATAAGAAGTACATTAAGTTTTGTCTTTCAGCTCAGTTATGCCAATAAGATCGGGATGAGTACATTCCTGGACAACGGCAGGTATCCAGCACGGGGTATCTAAAAATAATCACGATATAAATGTTTCCTTTTAGTTATTTAACTAAACATAAAACATTAATTATCGTATTTCAGCTCATTTATGTCAAGATGATCGGGATATATAGATTCCCGGACTATGTCGGGTAATCAGCACGGGGTATCTAAAAAATGTAAATTTTTAATTATTTTTCCTTATACTTATTCAATTAAACATAAAAAACACATTAATTTCCATTTATTTAGTCGTAGCAGCGCACGCCAGGTTTTAGCTACTATTCTTATAAATTTAGTTGTCTTCTGGGCTAGTCCGAGCTATAATGTTTCGTTTTTGTGGTTTTCAAATTAATCACCCTTGAAAACGTTATAAAAGCTTGCGTGTATTTGCGGAATTATCGTCTGTCGCGGCCAACTGTTTTTACATACGATAACATACTATAACTGCATTATTTATTTTAATATTCTCTTCAGAATCTGGTTGCAGTGGTATTTTCTTAGCGGGCGTTGTATGTTTCAATTAATTCTGAAGGGAACAAAATATAATATAAATTGTGCGTCTTGAAAAAGATTTATGCAAAATCCAACTAAATGCCAGAAAAATCTAAATTTGGATGTAATATAAGGTTAACCCTAATTTTATCTCTGATTTTAGAAAGAAGTGGAAGGAGTCAGCAGAAAATAGAAAATATTTATTCAAAATAGTATAAAATACGAGTAGCTAGTTACGTATATTAAGATCACGAATGACGGCTCCCAATTGTTTCCTAAAGAGCTCACATGTGCTGCTCAAACGATTCTTCGTTATATTGATTATTTAGGAAGTTAAAAATTCGTTTAAGATGTTACAATGTCTTAACCCACATGGGCATACAACCTGTTAAATTTTCACCGCACCCGATAACTTTTAGTATCCGAATCACTATCTATATGTTTTGACGTTAATCTTACCAAGAGAAAAATGTACAAAATTATAAAACAAACATTTGTCTCGATTTCCTTCTTATAAGAAAATTCAGTTAACCCAAAAAAAATGTTATCCCGATAAAGAAGGTGTGTCTGTCACCGAAAAATCTGCCTAAATAGAATCAAAAGCTCTATTAAATCAAACAGCTTTAAGAATTATGCAAGCACAAACATAGGTTTTAGGGGAAGTGAGAAAATGATGTTTGTTAGTAAATGGAAATTTGATGGATGCAGTCAACGAAACTATAAACGGAGGTTTACCACAAGCCCCAAAGCAACTGATTCAAAACATCCATTCCATATCTATGCCTTTGTGACTGACGGCTGCTATAGTAAATTCTGGGACAAATCAGAAAGAATTGTTTTGACAGAACTTAGGGTATCCAACTACTAGTTTTGTAGGTAAAGGTTTAATAATTGTATAACAGTACCTGATATCTCAGTCGTCCTAAATAATTTGCGTTGTTGTTTTATAGGAGGCCTTTTGATAACTTAATGAAAGCAGAAGATGATACATAAGTTATCGAAAGGCCTCCTATAATACAACACCGCAAATTCTTTTCATGGAAGCAGAAGATGATACATAAGTTATCGAAAGGCCTCCTATAAAACAACACCGCAAATTATTGAGGACGACTGAGATATCAGGTACTGTTATACAATTATTAAAACTTTAACACAGTAATCTCAACGGCGGAGTTTCATAATGTACTTTAAAAACATTAGTTTTGTAGGTTCATCAGATTTCAGATTGCATACGAGATTACTGATATTTCCAAATATTAAATAACTTTTTTTCATTCATAGTAATTCTGCCCGAGGGCAAGTTTTTCACTGCAATCATAGCGTTTTCATGCCATTATTTGAAGCCTAGACTAGGGAATAATAGACGTGGTGGCTTCCCGTTGATTTCCACACCGATGAAGTATGATAATGATAAAGATGATGATGATGATGATGGCCGGATGATTTTCGGGGACCGTTGGGCCCTAAGCTTCCTGACATTTGTCTTACAGGTGAGGAAAAACCTCAAAAAGAAACCCTCATCCAGGAGCTTGTCCCGACCGGTAATCGAATCTGGACCCGCTGCGTGACTAGGCAGCACGCTACATCGATACCACATATAGAAAATCAAATTAAGTAAATGCAATTAACAAAATACACTTTTGATGACACGTTATTGTGATAACTTATGGGAAGAATGCAACGTTCTGACTGAAACCATTACAACACAAGGTTGTTATAAGTTTTGGAATTTCTTCTAACAAATTTAACATTATCTCAACTCTAATAGAAATTCAAATACAATTATTAATAATCTATTCACATGAAGTGATCCATATCCTCCTAACTTCAACAAAATTCCCGCCAGATTCACTGAACCTCCTACAGTAGCTTCTACGTGAGCCTTAAGGAGTCATAGATTCAACAGAAAACGTGTCCACAGACGAAGTGAATGAAAGTAGTAGGTATTTCATACGTCATGAATGTTACTTTATTCTCAGGTAGTAAGCCATTGTATCGCTTGCAATTCCCCGTGCTTTCATTCTCTCCTTCCGTGCACTTAGCAAAAAATACCATGTTTTAAATTCTGATGCAGATATACTAATGCAAATCTAGGAATTGGTTTGCCGGTTCATCAGGATTTTAAAATACTTTCTACACTTTTCATTTAAATTACCTCTGAACATATGGCTAGCGCGGGGAAAAGAAAGAAGATTGCCAGGATAAATAAGAAGAAATAGACTAAGTTCAAGAATTAAGTAGGTTTAATAACTGACAAACCTAAACCTTAGTTAGGAGTCGCTAATGACGGCAACAGCACCAGGCGTTTTATTTTCTGACCCAGAAAAATCCATTACACGAGTTATTGTTTCGATAATACACAGATTCAAAGTCATATTATGCACTGTACGTTTATCCAGAGCACAGAAACTGACAACTGTTTTCATATGTTTTGGATACTCCAAAAGTAATTAATGATGAATACACTTGATACCCAATGCCACCTACAGTTAATAAGATCTTGATTAACGGTGCTGATCTAATGTGCCTGATGGCACTTCGTTTCCTATTGGACAATTAAGTGAAGAAGCACGTGAAACCAGCAATAAAGTACTCTTAAGACAGAGAGAAAGTTGCATAAAAAATATAAATAGAAAGAAAAATATCAAGACGTGCCTAATACACTCTCGATTGCATCTGACTCGTATATTTGAAGCATGAAAAAATTATATACTACAAAAAAACACACATTTTGATAAATAAATGTTAGATATATTTCAGCCACCAAATATTAATTACAGGTGTGTGTAAAAAAGAGTCGAGTAGTTGCAGTTTAGATTCGGACTGAAAAAGTGAATTTATAGCGTTAAGTGAGTACACTAAAGTAATTATTTTCTTATAAACATGTGTTTTTAGCTTTTTAGCAATTACTTACTCACTGGCACTATCGAACCCGTAGGTTTATGGACGCGCGGACATAAGCTCTCCATACATCCCTATCCTGAGCTAATGCTTTCCAATCATTCCCTGTATAATCTACTTCCCTCAAATCATAGTTAATGTTATTCTCCCACCTCATTCTTGGTTTACAAACTGGGCGTTTTCCCTCTGGCTTTCCTACAAGAAGCTTCCATGCAAGTCTCCCATTCCCCATACGTGCAACATGTCCTGCCCATCGCAGTCTACGAGACTTAACTGTTCTTATTATATCTGGCTTCCTATAAAGACCATGTAGTTCATTGTTATGTAGTCTTCTCCATTAGTCTGTTCATCTCTCTTTGGTCCAAAAATTTTCCTAAGTACTTTATTCTCAAATACTTGTAATATCCTTTCCTCCCTTAAAGTAAGATTCCATATTTCACATCCATATAATATAACTGGTCGAATAATAGTTTTATATATTTTCAGTTTAACGTTTTTTGAAAGGAGTTGGGACATAAAGAGTCTCTGCAATGCATAATAGCACGCATTTCCAGAATTGAGCCTATGTTTAATTTCTTTGTGCATCTCATTCCTGTTTGTGATTATTGTTCGTTTTTAGCAATTAGGTTTTCAAATTACCGTCAAAAAACTTTCGCCAATTTTTTGCCCCTTTTGGCCCCATTGTGCATCGGAGAATTGACGTTTATTGATGAAAATATTAACAAGATGGGATATACAAATATTATCTGACGAAAAATTCATGTAAGAACTGAATTTGGAATCAGGAGAACCTTCACGTTCTACTAAGAAAAAGACCACAAACACAAGGAACACATTCTAAATCAATAACTGGTTTTATATTTGTCCCTAACTCCACCAGGCTAAATAAATCTATTTTATTATATTCTAATTTCTTGAGACACAACCTTAATACCCAGACTTAAATCCGATTGAAAATCTATGGGATAAACTGTAAAACAAATTAGACAGGCGGGACCATCTGAATCTAAAAATGATATGAAAAGGGAGTTACTTAAAGCATGGGATGTAGTTCCTTCACAATGTACAAAATACACCTGAACGTTTGAAAAAAGTAATTGGACGTAAGGGATCCTTTACCCTTTTAACAAAACACCGACATATTTTTTAAAGAATCATTCATTTTATTAACCCTTAAATTGGCAAAACACAAATTTATTTTATTAGATATTTGAATGTGGCGGACCGCAGTGAAAACGGAATCTTGTGTAACTGTTATTATTGGGTATATTGTATAATTAGACACATGTTTAAGTGGTTTATTTTTGTTCGTATTCTTTTGATTTATTTAAAATATTAAATTAATTGAACTAACTGATGTATCCAAAAGGATACATTTCGAATTTAAGGGTTAAACATATTTAATTTGTTTGAAAATTGAAGTTTTTTTAATTGCGTTGTGCTATAAGAAAAAATCATATATTGATTTTGAGTTAAGGGTAACAGAAGACATATATATAAAATATTATGTTTCAAATTTTATCAAGTTACTAAATATCAATTTTGCAAGAAAGTTTTGAAATTGTAAGAAAAGCGGAGCATTATTTACATGATATCCAGTATTAATATGAGTTCACTGTACATATGTATAATATATGACAAACATATTTTCAATAACATTACAAATTATTGTGAACGCCAAATAACTTACCACTTGTCGAAAATAACAATGATGTGGAAAATATAAAAGTATAGGTAAAAAAAATTATAAGAATAAAATAGTTTCACGTTTCAATTTTTTATTCCTTTGTTTATTCTGTTGAAGTCTTAACTATTATTCTTGTTTAGTACCTGTACCTTCACTATATAAATCCATAACTTCTATCAGGTGTTTACAAATGGAATATAATATGAAATAAACCAAACACTATTTTTCGTTTGTTTTTGTATTCGATATTTGTGTTCTCACATGTAATATAATTTACGTTATCTAACAATCAAATATGATATAACAAGAAAACCTGCCCACGTAGTATTATTATTGTTATTCAATATTAGGCACGATTCAATTGTCACGTAATGATACGCATGAACACACTAATGCCTCAATCAGAGCCGTGTTTTGTTGTACTAACAAGTTCCACTCTACTGTGCTAAATTATACCAAACAATAATATGCTAATTAGCTTGTGTTTTGAACAAAATTATATGTGTAATAATTGAAACCTCGAACAGAAATGGCATTGTATTTTTCATTAATAAAACCAAAACTCGTCAATTAAACGCTTTAAATAAAACACTTAAATAGAGAATGTTCAACATAATTTGACCTAATTCCAGTCGGTTATATCATCTAATGTTTGAAGATATATCAAAACAAAAAAAAATGTCATTTGAAAGACAAATCGTTGAAAAAGCCAAATCACTACCTCTCTATGTATGCCCCAGCAGTTACAGTGATGACATCAAGGCGAGAGATAATTTGCACAATACGTTGCAAAGAAGCATTCCCTAAGAACAAGAAGATCTCTGACAAGGGTATAGTAATTCTTATTCTTTACTTACCCCGAAGGAAAAATCCAAGGGGTTAAGGTCGGGAGACCTTGGAGACCATGCGATCCCGATCTCTCGTTCAGTGAAGCGGGGCGCCATCATGCTAAAAATGAACATCAGCTACTAGGTGTTGGATTTGCGATATGAAGAACTGCTCCAACACTTTCAAGCACATGTCGCCAGGGGTAGAGATCTTGATGAAACTTGGTGAAATTGAAATACAGAAGAATGTATCTTCTATAATTTATTTTTACACGTAACTGAAATTAGGTCGACTCAAGGGAACACCCTGTATATGAGCAAATTAATGAGCCATCACTGCACGTAACTAATACCAAATAGTAGTGGTGAGCCCATGTTAAAAGAATTAAATATAAACGATCAGACAAAGAAGGTCATATGGTGGGATCCTCACTTTGGAAAAATATTCCGCGAAAGACCAAAATGAAAATAAACTGATATCTTCAAAGAATGCGTGGGAAGATATTAGTCATTTACGGCAAAAAAACAAGAAGAACTGGAAATACGTAATAGGACAAGTGAAAACTGTTCCGAACTAATTATGTAGGAAAAATCAGAATAGCGTACCGTATAAGGTGAACCAAATAAACAAACCCAAGCATGCAACTTATGTGGAATAGATCACCATATTAGGCATTTAGAACTCACTTTCTTTGGTCTTGTAAACCAAAAATAAGTTAATATTTTAGAACTTCAAGGAGGAGGTGCAGCCCCTTCATAAATCTCCAAAAATTATATTTTAAAATAAACTACTCCTTGAAATAATTATTAAACTGATTATTTTAATTGAAGATATTAGTCATTTACGGCAAAAAACAAGAAGAACTGGAAATACGTAATAGGACAAGTGAAAACTGTTCCGAACTAATTATGTAGGAAAAATCAGAATAGCGTACCGTATAAGGTGAACCAAATAAACAAACCCAAGCATGCAACTTATGTGGAATAGATCACCATATTAGGCATTTAGAACTCACTTTCTTTGGTCTTGTAAACCAAAAATAAGTTAATATTTTAGAACTTCAAGGAGGAGGTGCAGCCCCTTCATACATCTCCAAAAATTATATTTTAAAATAAACTACTCCTTGAAATAATTAAACTGATTATTTTAATTGAAGATATTAGTCATTTACGGCAAAAAACAAGAACTGGAAATACGTAATAGGACAAGTGAAAACTGTTCCGAACTAATTATGTAGGAAAAATCAGAATAGCGTACCGTATAAGGTGAACCAAATAAACAAACCCAAGCATGCAACTTATGTGGAATAGATCACCATATTAGGCATTTAGAACTCACTTTCTTTCAGCTGGTACTAGCCTTTAAGTTAGAAGGATAGGGGTTACTTCTTGTATATAGTTTATTAATAAGAATAGGGTGTCTACTCTTTCAACTTGCTCTATAACTTATGATACATCCTGTACAAAGCTGACGCGCAGTTTTGTCAAATTCGCATTTCTTTTCTAATTTTCTCTTATATTAAAACTCTGAACTATTGTGGCGATGATCATCTTTTACATCGTCAATATAGGGAGAAAGTCTGGATATTACTAGGTCTATCAATGTTTTGAAAATTCTAAGAAGTTGAAAGTAATTAACCTTCCGTCGGGCGCAATATCATGACCTGCGAGTTCGGGCGCAATGTGCCTGATCAGCACAGCTTAAGAAATTTTAATCAACACAACGTTTGCCAAACTGAACAACGGGAAGAAGAATAAATGTTATTGTTAGGGATGTCCAAATGATAAAATATTCGAAATTTACTTCTAGAAAACTTTGCATTGGACATAATATTGATTAAACAAATTTGTGACAAGCCTTCAAACAACACGATATAAAAGTAAATTTGGGTTCAGTTCAAATATACTCGAAAATAGTTAAAGTAAAGTATTCCCACTACAGGCCTCAGGAGGCCCTTGGGGTAGTGGGAGGTTAAGGCTCCCACTATTTCTAGACAATCGGCACTTGATGTCAGCCGGGTTGTCAACCCTGCGTGACGGCCGCCTTTACCCCAGAACAAGCGTCTGGTACTCATTTCCGTTAGAGGCTGAGTCGACCCCAGGGCCATAGTGCCGCCAGAAGGTTTGGGTCAGTTTAAAAATCCTGACCCCACCGGAACTTGAACCCTCGACCTTCCGGCTTGTAGCGCAGTGCCTTAACCACTACGCTACGGCGTGCCCCCAGAAAATAGTTAATATTATCAATATTTAGCCTATATTTTCAGCAAAATTATTCAAGAATATAACATTATTTAGTCTAAATAGTTGATTTTCCTTTTTCAAATATTTTCAAAATACACATCTTCAACAATGTAACGACTTCGGGTGCAATGAGCTTCTCTGAACAAAATATTTACAATCCGCTGTGGTAACGGTCGAGAGTAAACTGAGTGGGGTGGTTGTTCAGAGCAGGTAAAAAGAAAAAGCTACTTGGATGCCCAGTCATCAATGCCATCTGATGGCAGTGGAAGAGGACAAAATTGACAACTGTGCCTCTCAGATCAGATGTGCCCGGCGGAAAGTTAAATGATTCTCAAGTTGTTACAATGGGATTTATCTCTTTTTTCTCATAGACTGATATCATTTGGAAGAACCTCTTTTGCCAAGTTATAGTAAGCAACTAGTGCATCGTTTCCACACATTTTTCTCCTCTTATTTTATTAGTTCTTGTGGGATTCCATATATAAAATTCTGAATATATCTTTAATTTTTATATTATCATATCAAAATCTAATGCTCTTACCACTATGATTAATATTTCTGTTGTCTGTAAATCATCCTCTTCAATATAATTTTACGCAAGTATAGGCCTATATAATAGCTAATTAAAGTACTTTTTCCATCTACTTAACATATTCGTGGAATCTGCAATCATTTCCCCATTTCATTCTAGCCTAGAAACCTTTCCTTTCTATCCAAAATAATAAACCCTTGTAGGCTTACAGTTACAACGTAATTAAAAAATAAAATATTAATAATAGTTAGGCTTACATTTATAAATATTAACAAATGTACTTGAAAATTAAATAATATAGCCGGAGGAGTTTATACAAATGATAGTATATGAGAGACACACACAGAGGGAGAGAGAGTGAGAGGGAAAAAGATAGTTAACAGTAACATAATATCTACAAGAAATGGATGAATATAAGATAGGATCAGTTAATTAGATTAAATTTGATTTTTCGTTGTAGTTATGCTTACAATTAAACAAATTAGTAAATGCTCTTAAAAAATTAACGTAGCTAAGCTTAGAATTATAAATGTTAACAAATATAATTGAAATAAAATATCATGCCGCTTGAATATACGAGTAAAAAGGCGAAATAGATAGAGAGGTAGGTAGGTAGAAAAAGTTAGAAGGAAAGAGTTAGACTGATTTTTCATTACATAACCTATATTTCATATTCATCTTTATCTCAATTTACTGTTTAGTAATGATCGTAGTAAAATTATACACTTATAAGCAAATTTGAGAAAACGTAAAAGGGTTTTAGGTCAGTGAAACGTCAGTTTCTCTCGATAACTTCACCTGTGCAGAGAGGTGTTCATTTGTTTGAAGTCTAGAATTAATACATAGTGGGAAACGTGGTACGTACATCAAAGGAGACGTTTACTCTTAACCGCAAATGTAACGTTTCCATGTCACTTAGTTTCTTACTCAGCTAAATTTTCTAAACATGTCTTATGTTAATGAGGGATCCGAAGGCATATGTTGCTGAAGGATAGTAAATTCATTAATATATTTTTCATATATTCAGAAAAGAGTTTCCGAAATTAAAGAGTAATCTATACAATGAGAAAGTAACTTCTTATAAATCTGGAACTAAATGAAGTAATACAAAGTACAAGTATAAGGAACAACATATTCATTTTTTATCATCTGTATATTGTATAGGCCTATTATGTAGCCTATTTTTTACTATAGATGATTCGTAATTGTTAATATCTGTATAATTTAATTCCGGCGAAGAGGAGTAGAAAAGTAGAAAAACTGAATTATATAATAAATATGAAAATCAAATAAAACTACGTTTTATATTTATTTAATTAATATTTAAGGAGTAGAAAACCTTATCTTAACATCAAAATTAATAATTATTACTTATTATTATTATTATTATTATTATTATTATTATTATCATCATAATCAAAGAGAATTTGAGAAGGCCTAAAATGTTTTAAACGGTGATATTATTGAAAACTCTCGTATAGGAAGGCCTCGGGAATGTTGGCTTCAGGACGTAGAAGAAGAAGAAGATCATCATCATAGTCCATTCACGAATTTAGACCATTTGTTGACCTGTTTCGGTCTCAATAGAAAACACCATCCAAACATATTTTGAGTGGACGTCCTGGTCTTCTTCTTCCTGCAGGTTGATAGGTTAACATTTACTTGGGTAACCTGTGAACTTCCATTCGATGATCATACTGCATCCATCTTGACATATAGAAGAAGATATCTCCATATTTTATTTAGGATACACAGATGCCGAAAAAAACATATGATCGAGATTATTGGTGGAAGATTTTGAAGGGAGCCAAGGTCCAGCAAGGGCTGTAGAACTGAATATGGTGAACCTATAGCATGTTGATGGAGATAATAATTTTTAACTGTTTAGGCATATTTTGTTTTTTAATATATCAATACCCATTTAAAAAATAAATAAAATAAAATAAAATATACAAAGTGAATAACATACAGTTAATCCTGTAGAAAAATAAAATAGAAAAAAACCAAATATGTTTAAATATCTTAATGAAACAATTTCCAAAATTAAGTCTTTAGAATAAAATCCTGCCAAAAAAGGTATACCACACAATGCAAAATTAGAGATTATTAAACAAGATGAAGTTAAAGGCATCTGAGAGGATAGATATAAAATATGCCTAAACAGTTAAAAATATTGATCTTCATCAACATGCTATAGGTTCACCGTATTCAGTTCTACTGCCCTTGCTGGACCTTGGCTTCCTTCATAATCTTTCACCAATAATCTTGATCATATATTTTTTTTTAATCTATTAATACCCATTTGTCCACCGCTGTGGCTTGTGCTGCCTTGTTATGCAGCGGGCCCGGGCTCGATCCCCGGTCGGGACAGTTTTTCTGGGTGAGGTTTTCATCGGGGTTTTTCCTCATCTGTAAGACAAATGTCAGGAAAACGTTAAGGCCCAAATAGTCCCCGAAATAATATGGCCATCATTATCCTTCACCAGTGTGGAAGGCAACGGGAAGCTACCATACTCACAATTCCCTAGTAAAGCTGAAAAGCATAGCATTAAAATGCTATGATTGCAGTGAAAGACCTGCCCTCGGGCAGAATTACTATAGATGGATGGAATACCCACTTTACATGTCTAACAGATCAACACATTACTCTATTGTGACATTATATATAATGATCTAAACTATGCCTTGTCGCAGAGACTGCAGCGTGTTCATAATGCTTGCATTCGATTCATTTTCAATATCCGCCGTTATGACCATATTTCCGAACACTTTAATAACCTCTCTTGGCTCCGTCTTACTGACAGACGTAAATTGCACTCTCTTTCGCTACTTTTCAAGCTTCTGAATTCCTACATTCCTACTTACCTGGCGTCCAGATTTGAGAAGTTATCCTCCTACCACAATATTGACACTAGGTCACAAGATAGCAGTCTGCTAACAATTCCTCTTCATAGCACTTCCTCCTATTCTACTTCCTTCACAGTAGCCTCCGCCCGCTCCTGGAATCTCCTTCCTCAAGATATCAGGGGTTGCCGCACACTTGGCACCTTTAAGTCACGCTTATACAGTTACCTGTTGTCTAATAATTAATTTTTCTCTATTTATTTAATTTTATACTATGTCATTAATCTTTTCCTAGTTTTTTATATATTTTGTACATATTATATATTTAATTCGTTAAATTTAGAGTAAATCAAAATACATTATAAATATTAATTGTATTGTATTCATAACTTGTAATCGTTTATATATACATATTGTAATTTAGATTTAAGACTTTTCTTTTGTATTTTTTTTTTAAACCTGGTTGAGTGGTAGACAAGGCCTTAAGGCCTTAACTCTGCCAGGTAAAATAAAGCTATTATTATTATTATTATAATACATCACCAGGGACGATGGTTTCCTTCGTCCAATATCCCCGAACAACATGTGAAAGTTTCAATTATAAAGACTTTTGTACCTTATATAACACAGTTGTCCTCAACTATAATACTTTGTTATAATATTCGTTATATTATTAAAATTCAAAGCTTTTCAAAGTCATGCTTTATCTTCAGGAACTTTCTTGATATTGAAATTATTGATATATTTTACATAGGGGGCTTTGATCATAAGATGTATTTTAATATCAAGAAAGTCCCTGAAGATGAAGCATGACTTCGAAAAGCTTTGAAGTTTAATAATATAACTAAGATTACTCCGTATAACAGACATTATTATGGTTGAGGACAACTGTGTTATATAAGGTACAAAAAATATTTATAATTCACATAATTGTAACCTCAAAAGTGTTCAAAAATAAATATTATAAGTATATATGTCCCCTCAGGGGTCCTCATCTAGGGGATATGTGGATGGCGACCACAAGGTGCCCAAGCTGTGCAAAACATTTCTTCCACTTACTTGTGTTTTGCACTCTTTTAACTTTACTATCTAACCTCTCTTGGTTAACTCTTGTTTTTTCGACCCCGACGCTATTAGGGCATCCGAGGGCTAGGGAGTACTTCCTTTCTTCCATTTCTTCTTTCCTTTATTTTCTTTTCTTCTCCAGAAAAGCCTGACCAGAGGCTATAAGATGGCAGCCCCATCACTGGTCTTGCCTTCCTTTGGCCAGCAACCAATCGAAAGGACTATTATTATGCTTTCAAGTCTTATACGATAATTTCCCATAAGGGAAAATTTTCTATAGGATCGTAACAGGCCTTGGCCTAATACTTGGAAGGAAGAAGAAGAAGATAAGTATATATGTGTAAGTTTGTAGTTATTTTTGTTGCATTCTGTTTAATATGTTATGAGAAGATAAGTGAGTAAATGTGCCGATGAGCTAAGCATAAAAATAATAATTAGGATAGTTGAAAAGTGGATGTTTTCATTTGAACCTGAGAACAAACTGCACCGGGAAGAAAAGAGATGAAAGAGATGGTTGATGTTAGCACTTGCTGTCAGTTGCACAGCGCGGGGTAATTATCCTTCTTTGTGTTTCGTCTTCCTTTTTCCCTTCATCCGGGTTTAAGAAATGCGGGTGACGCCTTGTTAGGTCCGTAAGCAGATTCCTAATAACTCACGTCAGTACTGCACCGTACTTGTGTTTGTATGTGGTACTTGTTGCTTTGATGCAACGTTTTCTAACAATAATTAATAATGCTTATTTGGTAATTTTAAACATTAATTTTATAAATTGACAAATGAGGAAAATTTTGAGCAAATGGCTGAATTCAAATACCTAGGAATAATAATCACAAATAGTAATGAGATGCACAAAGAAATTAAACATAGGCTCAATTCTGGAAATGCATGCTATTATGCATTGCAGAGACTCTTGGCTTCAACTCCTTTCAAAAAACGTTAAACTGAAAATATATAAAACTATTATTCTACCAGTTATATTATATGGGTGCGAAACATGGACTCTTACTTTAAGGGAGGAAAGGAGATTACAAGTATTTGAGAATAAAGTACTTAGGAAAATGTTTGGACCAAAGAGAGATTAACAGACAGGTGAATGGAGAAGACTCCATAACAATGAACTACATGGTCTTTACAGAAAGTCAGATATAATATGAACAATTAAGTCTCATAGACTGCGATAGGCTGGACATGTTGCACGTATGGGGAATGAAAGACTTGCATGGAAGCTTCATGTAGGAAAGCCAGAGGGAAAACACCCAGTTGGTAGACCAAGAATGAGGTGGGAGAATAACATTAACCATTAATTGAAGGAAATAGATTATACAAGGAGTGATTGGAAAGCATTAGCTCAGGATAGGGATGTATGGAGAGCTTATGTCCGCTCGACCATGAACCTACGGGTTCGATAGTGCCAGTGAGTACGTAAGTGAGTAAGTAAGTGAGTAAGTAAGTAAGTATAATTCAATTAATTTTATTCAATTGATCCCTCCTAAACATTTCAACGATAGTAGTAATATCCTTAGTAACACTGGAAACGAACGGCTCAAGTTTTCAACACGTACCACGATTTAAAAATATCCTACACAGATTCTATTTAATTTATTTTCAGGGATTTTTTATACATTAAATATAGTTTAAACCTATTTTAAAAGTTTTATAATTATGTTTCGGTTATATTTTAATAGAATATTTAACTGTTCGTGCTGTTTGTTGTAGCAATCATATTGTTTTTCCAGTCATTTTATTTCTTTGCTCGAATGCAACCAAAATATACTTCAGAATTCAGAACTAACTATTTAAACCACCAATTTTTGGGCTTTTACATTAATTGCTATTCTATTTTCCTGGTTTACGGAGTATAAGGAGCAGCATAAGTCAGTTAACCTAAAATGCTAACAAAATGGACACAATCTACCTTATATTTATCCTTTTTGTCTAGCGTCAGTTTTTAGATTGCATTTTAGTCCATCAGTTTTAAGATGCCTGCTTCCTGAAAATTGTCATAAGTAATGCCACGAGTGATTTCCAAATTGCCGATAAATTCACGACTCACGTTTCAATGATTTCTGTTTTACAACCAATCAGAGTCGTGTTTCACGAAATATTTATCAGTGTTATATTTACCACATTAAAGAAAGCTCCTCCTATTTAATATTCTGAACAGGTCTGACCATTATTTTGCAGTGACTGAGCCTATAAGAAATACGGCTACCAGATTGTATATATAGTGCATAGATGTCAACACGTTAATATAATAACATTTGCAGCAATTGATTATACCACCAAAAAAAGAAACCACTGTTTGCACTTTCTTAAATGTATTTTTCCCCAGGTAATAATCCAGAAAAATATAACTGTCATATTTACATCATACGACATCATAAATGAATTAATATACAGTTTTATGTGTTTCATTTTTTCTCCACTAGAGAGCATTCTTACAATATTGCGTTCCTTTGGCAATATATAGTATGATCTGGTTGCAGTGATAAACAAAAGAAGCAGATGAAGCGTACCTATCGTTTCTCATTTGTTTTCAAACATCGCCGTTTACATTAAATATATAATATTTTAAAATAACTATAGTTAAATAATAATTTGTGAGTAAACAACTTAATTTTATTCGTTAAATAGTACTAACAAATGCCACTCTTGATTTCCAAATTCTCTAGATAAATTCTCTCCTCACTTCGTGAGTCGTGAATTTATCGATAATTTGGAAATCACTCGTGGCATTACTTATGAGAATTTGGATATCAAGAGTGCCATTTTCTTAGGAATATTTAACGAATAAAATTAAGCTGTTTACTCACATATCATTATTTAAATATAGTTATTTTAAAATACTTATATATTTAATGTAAACGGCGATGTTTGAAAACAAATGACAAATGATTGGTATGCTTCATTTGCTTCTTTTGTTCGTCACTGCAATCAGATCATATTATTTATTGCCAAAGGAATGCAATATTGTAGGAATGCACTCTAGTGGAGAAAAAATGAAACACATCAAACTGTATATTAATTCATTTCTAATGTCCTGTGATATAAATATGACAATTACATTTTTCTGGGAAAAAATACATTTAAGAAAGTGCAAACAGTAGTTTCTTTTTTTGGTGGTATAATCAATTGCTACAAATGTTTTATATTACTTCCCGCATGCGGTATGTGTTGTTCATGCAATATATATATATATATATATATATATATGTTATATTGCAGATTTTCGCGGATATAAGTATGAATAAGAAAGTTTTCTTGGGTTTTCCGCGTCTTGGATTCAAGTTCGGCCCCTGGCCACTGACTCCGACGTTTCGGCATGATAATGGCATGTGGGATCATGCCGAAACGTCGGAGTCAGTGGCCAGGGGCCGAACTTGAATCCAAGACGCGGAAAACCCAAGAAAACTTTCTTATTCATATATATATATATATATATATATGTGTATATAATCTGGTAGACGTATTTCTTTTGGCGTTATTCACTGCAAAATAATGCTATGACCTATTCAACATGTTAAAAAGAAGGTGCTTTCTTTATTATGACAAACTTTAGTTGGTAAATTCTAGGCGAAACACGACTATGATAGGTTGTGTATAAAAAATCATTGTAACGTGATTGGTCATTGACTCCCATTTGGGGCATGAGTTAAATAGTCACCATTATATAGAGTTTGTGACCATGCCGCAACCAAGTACAGTGGTTAACTGACTTCTAGAGCATTCTGTATATTTATTTTGTTAATTTGGAGAAACTCAATTTTTGATGCCAGACCACAGTGAAACAAATCATGCGAAATAGTAAGATACTTCCTATTTGTAAATGAATTTAAAATTTTACACCAATTTAAATAACACAATCCGATTCACGTTTCCCTCACTTTATTAAAATGTGAAATACATTAAAGCTAATGTATCTTAAAGTATTCATTTTCAGTTTAAGGGCTATTTAAATTGTATGATAAACATTGTTTAAGGAAGTTGGGGTAACGTAATATCGATACATAGCCGCCCCAACCTCATAATTGGAATACAATCCCACCAATATCAGGAGAGAATGCCTGAAATACTGTAGGCATCTTGGTGGCATTGGATAAAATAATAATAATAATAAAATTATTATTATTGCTATTATTATTGTTATTATTTTTATTAGTCGGCCGCGGTGGACTAGTGGTTATGCTCCTTGCCTCTGGTCACAAGGGTCGTGGGTTCAAACCCGGCCGGGGTCGATGGATTTTTTTTAGGATGGAAAAATCCAAGGAGCAAGTCCTCCGGGAGGGACTTTAAGCCGTGGGTCCCGAGTCTGAAGATTTTTAGGCTCGTAAAAGTTAAGCCTGAATGAAAAGGCCTCTAAGCAACATTTACCGAATTTTCCCGTCCTAGTACTACCTTGGTTTCCTAGATGTCAGTATGAGACGGAACGCTGACCACGACCACTCAAATGACATCTATACGAAAACAAGTGTAACTAAATTAGTATGGTTCAAATTCTTCCCTTAGGGGGAGAGCGCCTAAATCTCTGTTAAGGGAAACATGGGCTTACAAGAAGAAAATTATTATTATTGTTATTATTATTGTTATTATTATTGTTATTATTATCATTATTATTAACATTTTATGTAATAAAACTCAGCGGAAAAATAAACTGAAGACGAAAGATTTGTGTGTGTTCACAATCCGTATCATAGCGTTTTCTTCTCATTAAAAGAACGCCCAAGGAGATGTGCGGCGGGTGGCATAACTTGTGTTGTTTTACTTACTGGATTGCCATTATTTGCTGCCGGCAAGAAGTCTAATTTAAACAGACATTTCTATACTGCGTAAACGCATACAGAGAACATAAATACATTCATTATGTTTGCTCCGTCGCTCTAATTAATAACTTTAATAGTGGAGAGGATCATTAATTAATTTCTTGTAGTAACAATGCATCTTTCCACCATTGTGGTCAAGTAGTAACGTCATTGCCTCAGGCAAAAGAGGTCCTGGTTCGATTCCTGACCTGTACAGGTTTTCTGGATGAAGTTTTTTTCTGGAATTTTTATAATTTATAACAAATATAAGGAGACCTTAAGGTTAGAACACTATCTAATAACTAACTAACTCACTGGCACTATCGAATCCCTAGGTTCATGGTCGCGCGGACATAATCACTTCCTGTATCCCTATCCTGAGCTAATGTTTTCCAATCATTCCCTGTATAATCTACTTCCCTCAAATCATGGTTAATGTTATTCTCCCATCTCATTCTTGGTCTACCAACTGGGCGTTTTCCCTCTGATTTTCCTACAAGAAGCTTCCATGCACGTCTTTCATTTGGCTAATACAACATTGATATCATATTCGCCTTGTTTGGTGTGAATGTTATGTCTTGTCTTAAATATTTGGTTGCTTTGGAAGTGGCGGTGGTAAAGAACTGATAACTCTTCCAGGGTGATTTTCCATGACATTGAATGGTCAGAAAAGTACGTGTTTGATCCATAGTTAAAAAAACCCTCTCCCGATAAGTCTTATTACCTACAAAGGGAGAGAAATTAGGGTAAAGAAATGGAAAGGACAATAACATTATTTTTGTCTTTACCTTAGTTTAACCTTTCTTTTAGGTACTTTTAAATGCCCCACGTCACTCGGGCCTTACAGGTACATGGCCTGTCGAGAAATAATTTCAAATTCTTGATGACACACACACTTTTATGACCACGCATGAAAAAAAAGAGCATCTCTGGATGAGTGATCAGCACAGTGCCAGGTCCACCTCCAAAACAATATCAACATTTAAGATAAAAACTTGATTCACTCTTTCATTTATGATAAACAAGCGAATGTGATACGGATGATTGTGATGTCCAGATGGTGTTCGGGACCTTTTGACCTTAAGTTTTCTCGTTATTTGTCTTAGAGAAAAATAATCGAAAAATCTCACCCAGTCTGTGGTGCGAAACGTACGAGGGAACAACTTACTCCGAGACCATAATGGTGGACAGCAACAATAAAATAAATGCAACAACAGCCATTTTAAATACAACACTATACTTACTTACTTACTCACTGGCACTATCGAACCCGTAGGTTCATGGCCGCGCGGACATAAGCTCTTTATACATCCCTACAATACATACCATTCACTCACACATTCATATCAAATATGGGAAATACGATGATGATGATGATTATGATGGCCAGATGATGTTCGGTGACCGTTAGGGCCTTATAGTTTCCTGAAATGTGTCTTATAGGTGATCCTGAGAGCAATGCCGGCGGTAGCATTGCTGCCGGCATGCCGGACTGGTCGAAGGTGATAAGCCAGACAAAAAAAGTACCTTGGTCGAAAGAGTGGCGATCTTTCACTGTAAAATACAACCGTCAAGAAATGCGGACATGGGTTCAACTGGGGTAAAATTTTCCGGAGGTCAAATAGTCCCCCATTCGGTTCTCCGGGCGGGGACTACTTCAGGGAACCCATGTCAAAGGCTCAAATACAACACTATATGGTAAATATTTAGAATTTGATTATCATCCTTTCATGTCGCAGTTCTGAAAACACTCTTACGGTTTCAAAAAATAAATAAATAAAAACAATTCAACAATCTCTTCCTAACCAGTTCCAAAAATCTTTTACTTTTTGGTTGGTACTTTAAAATGTTGAAATTAAATATTATAACTTTATTGACAGCTTATTGCTTTAATTTAATTAAATAAGTATATTGAACAAATATATAACAATTTAAACTTATTTTCAAATTAGTATTTTGGTCAAAGTCTCCGGTTTTGGAATACACTGGAATCCATCAATCACAATGACAAGTATTGTAGTGTAACGCTGATCCGATAGTGGGCAGGCTTGACAACAGCAGTGTAAAGTCGTTCAAACTGTGATTACTTGCATATTGCTCTTCCTGCCGACCACTTTAACCCTTCCCTACAGACACTTGATCAGTAGAGGCCTCTCCTATTTCTGTCAAATCGATTGTGCTCCAATTCAAACTGAACAACTTGTCCCTTTCAGTTGCCTAAATCAGAGCAGCACAAGAGTCCTTGTTACATGTATACAATATTTTCATAACTAGCCTACTTGAAAATGCTAGTCTTACAATTAGATTGCCAATATATGTTCGCCTAGACTTTATGTTACTGATAAGCCTATAGCGATTAAACAGTAGTATATTACGAAACAAGGATGGAACACAATCTTTTACGCATGAATTAAAATTGTTATACCACATTCGATAGATGATGGCATAATTTTTCAAGGAATGTCTTACAGTACGTGAAATTTATGTTCCTTACCATATTTTATTTTATTTATTTATTTATTTACAGATTTTCAATGTTTACACATCTTTCTGCGCCTAAAGTTTTATTCTCCTTCTCCACTCGTCCCTATTCATCTACTCCTTGTCCTTCAGCCCTCTTGTTTTCTTTCTATTTAGCCTATTTATTGCATCCATAAGTTTCGAGGTCTTCCTTTCTTTATTCTTCCAGATGAACACCATTCCAGCATCCGGCTGGTAGGCCCGGGTCTTCTAGACCTATCGCGCTATGGAGAGAGACTCATTTCCAGGAGGCCTCAATTTCAAATATTTGTATCAGTCAATAAAAATAGGAATTTTCGTAACAAAGTAGGCCCTATATGTATCGGAAATAAGAGCTACATTACTGAAGTGTATTAATATCGAAACATTTTCAACTAAAGTAAAACAATATTTATTATAAATAATAACTTTAGACTGTTTGGATTATATCTTGTACCGAGGAAATTCTAATAACATAGTTTCTAAAAGTAATGCAAATAATTTTCAAGTGCATTTTTATTAATAAATAATTGGAATATTCTTAGGTTCATGATGTTGATCGTAACATTAGGTCTGCATTATCGGATCTGCGATAAACTACAATACACTTTTGACAATGTGACTAATGGATTCCAGTGAATTTTAATATGCTTAATTTGAGAATACGGTTAAATCGTCGCATGTTTGTCCAATTTATATTTGAATTAAATTAAAAATGCTTTGTGAAAGAAGTTATAATACTTAATTTTAAATGTTGAATTCCAGAGGTAGTTACAGGCATGAAATAGAAAACTTTCGATTGGAGCTAATTTAAATAATAAAGTATGTTTGTTTTTGTTCCTACATTAACATATTAAAAGTTCAATCTATATTTTGGACAGAATAATAATACAAATTTACTTACTATTTTCATTATTTATTATCGGCTCTAAGGATTATGTTCCTTGCTTCTGGTAGCGAAGGTTGTGAATTCAAGCTCTGCCGGGGTCGATACATTTTTAAATGGAAAAATCCGAAGCAAAATTCCTTCGGGAGGACTCTAAGACATGGGTACCGATTCTGAAGATATTCGCCCTCGTAAATGAACTTAAATCCTGAACTAGAGCCTCTGAGCAAAATTTAGTCGAGCTTCTCCATTCAAATAATACCTCAGTTGCTAGTGGGTGTCTTTTTAGGATGATAAACTAACCACTTGTTAGTCCTGATATCTATAGGGAAATAATCACAATTAAAATAGCTTATTTAAATAATTCTCGCAATGGATTTAGGGGATGTAGGTATAGATAAACATTATCGAACTTCAATTTTGAGTTCGACAAGGAATTTTAAGTATCATTTTATATGCAGATGAACTGGTGATTTTTTTGAGAGATGGAAGACGACCTTCATGTAAAACCCGTGAACTAAATAAAATTACAGAAACATTTAATTTGAAAATTTATAAATCTAAAACAAAAGAAATTGACTTTTCAAGGAAAGTTTTCTATAAGATTAAAATAGTAATAAATAATCATATTAATGGACAAATAAAACTATTTAATTGTCTAGGTTTTATGATAAGCATTCAAAGGACATGGTATAGATTGAAAATGTAATAAATCTAAAATGTTGTAAGGTCATATAAGAAGTACTCTTAAACAACAATCAAGGAGAGAGATTCAGATTAAATTTTACAAAGTGATGCAATGCTAACACTAATATATGGAAGTAAGAATTGGCCATTAAGAGAGAGAAGATAGAAGAAACTGTTAAGAGGAATAGCCGGTAATACATTTGCAGACCAGATAAAAATTACCATGATCAGGGAAAATTTAAGTATTTTCAATTTAAAACCTTACCATCTTTCAGAAACAAATTGAAAATAAAATTATTAATAGAAACATCTCACTAATATTACTTTTTAACTATTAATTTGTTTTTTGTCATTATTTAATAAAAATGGTATTAAGATTTTTCGATATATTTACCTAATGCCTTATATATAAGCCATAGATTAGTTCATTAGAGTTTATTACTTTCTTATATATATATATATATATATATATATATATATATATATAAATTTCAAGTGAGAGTATATATATTAAAACAATCGAAGGCTCTAATGACCTGGAAATTACTATTGAATTATTTCTGACTTATTTTCATGACAGCTTGTAACAAGTTACTTACGGAAATAAATGTCACATGCTGTTATATAGTAGCAGTAAACGACGATAGGCAAATTAGTGCGATACGCGTTTCTACAAGGCGCATTGGACTGCATTGAACTATGCAATTATGTCTAATGGATCACTTGTCCTGGCCACAATACCATCAATTATAGCAATTAAATATGTCTTCAGACAAGCAATCAACTTGGTATTGATATATGTTCATTGGCAGTCCGATATTCACCGCCCACGCTCCGCCCCAACTCAACAATGATAGTTCTATTAATAATAATAATAATAATAATAATAATAATAATAATAATAACAATAATAGAATAGATAATATCATTAATTATAATTTTTTATTAGGGATATTCCTTTAATCTAAAGTGATTTGTCGCTGAAGTTCCTGTCTGAAGTATTTTCTTCCCTCAAATCTCTAGTTTCTACACTTCTCGTCATACCATCTATCGAACGTTTTCTAGGTCTGCCTCTTCTACTTCTTCCATTAGTGTTCCAATGAATGATCGTATTTGGTATTCTCTCTTCTTCCATTCTTATGTGGTGCCCATACTATTTCAAACGCATATATTCTATTTTTTCTAATATTTTTTTTCAACTTACATAATTTCCCCTTATTGTGCTGTTTCTGACCTTACCCCTTTTTGAAATTCTTGCCGATCTCCTCCAAAAATCCATATCTACTGCTAACAGCTTGTTGGTTTGTTTTCTACTTAATGTCCAGCTTTCGGACCCATATAATAAAATGGTTTGTAACAGAACTAGAAATATAGTTTTCTTCGATCTGTATATTATATTTATATTCCAAAGCACTGAGTTCAACATACCAATGATTCTTCTTCCATCAGTTATTTTTCTTTCAAGTTCTGTAGTTGAATTCTCATTTTTATCTAATATCTAATAGATATTAAATATTTAAACATTTTAACATTACGTATTTTTCCTGAATTATATTTTAGCTCATTTGTTCCAATGAAATAGGTATGTTATATTTTATTCTATTTATCTGTAATACCCATTTTTTGTATTCTATCTCTAATTTCTTTAAAATGAAAGATTCATCATCTGCATCCTAAGAAATCACACCTGTTCATCCGCAAATAGTAAATGGTGGAAGTAAAATTATCTTCTCTTTGAATTCCCATGTAGTTGCAGTGCCTTAACCAATTCTTTGTACAATTATCAATATATATTTTGAACAACGTTTATGATAAGCAACATCCTTTTGATATTTGGAATTTTCTGGAAGTCTGTTTCCCATCTTAATTTGGCATTTTTATTAATAATAATAAGAATAATATCAAGAATAACAACAATTAAATTAA
The DNA here is from genome assembly GCA_030220185.1 of Diploptera punctata. NCBI lineage: Eukaryota > Metazoa > Arthropoda > Insecta > Blattodea > Blaberidae > Diploptera > Diploptera punctata. The sequence continues at coordinate 429,945 of JASPKZ010007225.1, read as the reverse complement.
GCAAAAGTAAAGTTATCATCCCATTAATGGTTCTTTGGATAGTGAGAGTTTGAGATTACCATCTTTCTAGAAACTGTACAGGATATGTAAGTCTCATTTTCAGCACTGCGTGACGTCCGCCTTTATCTTCAGAACATATGTCTGTCACTTATTTCATTAGGGGTGGAATCGACCCCAAGGAAAAGGTACCAGCAGAAGAAAGTTTAGACCAATTTAAAAATCCTTTCCCTATCGGATCATAAACCCGCGACCTTTTGCCTACAAGCCTATATTGAAATGAATACACTCAGGATCTTTTCGATGCAATAACTAATACAACTAATAGAAACATTTCTCAATGAATCGAGTTTTGAACCCAAAGTTTCCGGCTTTACGTGCTGGCGCACTGACCAATTGTGATCTTTAGACAATCCAGGAGCAGACACAAATGCTCTCTATTTTAAATAACCTGTACCCCTGTTAGTGAATTTCTCTTCACATTACAGCAGAGTAGCTTCTACTAAGAAGACATTATGATGGTATGTATTACATACAACTACCACATTAGCTAATTGCAAATGTAATATTCAAATTAATGTACTTAATACCTAATGTGGCGCGGAATAAATCCTATCATAATGTCTTCTTAATAGAAGAGGCCAGGTCTAATGTGAACAGAATTTCAGTAACAGGGTACACGTGGATTTCAATAATATGGTAGGTAGCTTTATAGTATATTGCCTATCAAAATACACAACAGCGCGCGGTGCCCAGTAATAATAATAATAATAATAATAATAATAATAATAATAATAATAATAATAATAATAATAATAATAATAATAATAATAATAACAATACAACTGAAGTGGCTGAATTTAAATACCTAGGAACAATAATTACAAATCGGAATGAGATGCCAGACCAATAGCAGGATATCAAAGAATAGACAAAAAACATAACACAGAAATAAGACAACAACTAAAAGTACAGGAATTAAACACAACAATAGTGAAATACAGAACCAACTGGAAAGAACACTTGGCAAGGATGAATGAGAATAGAATATCAAAAGAAACATACAGCTATTTGAGATGACCAAGGAAAAGATGGAAACAGCAGCAATTTGGAGCCGGAACAGGCTAGTAAATAAGCCTAAACCGTGAAGAAGAAGAAGAATAAGAAGAAGAAGGAATGAGATGCACAAAGAAATTAAACTTAGGCTCGATTCTGGAAATGCGTGCTATTATGCATTACAGAGACTCTTGACTTCCCAACTCATTTCAAAAAACTTTAAACTGAAACTATATAAAACTGTTATTCTACCAGTTATATTATATGGATGCAAAACTTCGACTCTTACTTTAAGGGAGGAAAGGAGATTACGAGTTTTAAGAATAAAATTCTTAAGAAACATTTTGGACCAATGAAAAATGGACAGGTGAATGGAGAAGATTATATAACAAGGAGTTAAATGGTCTTTATAGGAACCCAGTTATAATAAGAAGAGTTAAATCTCAGACTGCGATGGGCAGGACATGTGGCACGAATGGGGAATGAAAGTGGTGCATGGAAGCTTCATGTAGGAAATCTAGAGAGAAATAATCCAGTCGGTAGACCAAGAATGAGGTCGGAGAATAACATTAACCATGATTTGAGGAAAGTATATTATACAGGAGATGATTGGTAAGCAATAGCTGAGGATACGGATATATGGTCAGCTTATGTCCACGTGGCCACGAACCTATGTGTTCGATAGCGCCAGTGAGTTAGTTAATGAAACATGTACATCTGGTATTAACGATGACATATATTATCTAGATTGAATAAAATAAAATAATATAAACTAATACTAACATCATCCAGGGATTAAGACTATTGGCTCGTTCCGGTTTCATGAAAGCTAGAATTATTAAAATTGTTCAGACCACTCTTTTGTGTGGGCGTCCAACATTTGTCCTTTGGTGCGGTTTATAATTAAGCAATAATTTTGTAAATCTTTCTTCTGGCATTCTATCAATATGTTCTTTCCAGGCGTTCCTACATTTAATTATTCGGTCTGTAAGTTTGAAAACATTTATTTCCTTTCTCATATCTTCATTTATTTTCTTATCCAGCAGAGTATATCCTGCTTGCTTACTTAATACTTGATACATGCTTTTCACTTTACAGCAGTTTGCCTTTGATTCCTGCTTTCCAGAGATTCCTATCTTCCCATTGTTCATCTTCCATATCCCTCTTCATCATGGCATCATATATTCCCTCATACCATGCTCTTCTACTCCCCCCCTCTTCCTTCTGCCTGGTACCATCCAATGCAACACCTGTTTAGGTCACTGGTCTTCCGACATCCGTTCTACATGTCCATACCACTGTAGAGCTCTCTTTATTATCCTGTCGATAACAGTTTCTTGTGTATCCATTTCTTGTCTGATATATGTATTTCTAATATATTGTACCTGGATATCCTCATACTTCTCCGTAATCCATCCATTTCTGTCACCAAGATTCTTTTCTGCATCCTTTCATTTATTGTCCAGCTTTCTGATCCATATGTAAGAATACTTTCTATTATTGTCTGTATAATCTTTCTTTTTTTTTTTTGTTTTTCTGGTCAAATTTCTATTCTTACCATATTCCTTAAAAATCTCATCTCAGCTGCTTCGAATCTTTGTTCTTGTCTTTTAGTGATCGTCCAACATTCTGATCTACACATCAATACAGGAACAGCCATACTTTATCAAATTTCATTTTTGTTTCTTTGCTTGTGTTTTTAATCAACAGACCTAATAATACTATTTATAAAGTTCACCATGACACTGAACATTTTAAAATTATGTGTATTATATTGTATGATTCAGAAGTGAAACATTAATAGGGAAATTAATCTGACGTAGATTACTTATTTATCTGTATTATACCATAACAGTTACATGAAAACATAAAATGTTAAATTCAACTTAGTTTAATTATTATTTCCATGAATTTTCAATCATAAAACTCATGCAGACAGAAAACACAAAAAGACATATAGAATTATTAATGAACAACTGTGTTATTTTGTTTTAATATGAAGACCTTTAAATATTCATAAACTCCGCCTGCAGTAGTTAAAATAGTTTATGTAGCGAAAGAGATAGTAAAAATGGGGTTAGAATTGCCTGGATATAGCATCGGGAAATGGTTTTGGAGTGTTGTATCTAACTTTAGTATTAAACAGATAAAGAGAAAATATGCAGAATCACATTTACAGAGCATATACACAGAGATTATTAACCCTAGCATTTTTCAATTTCTGCAGAAATATCGCTTAATATTAAGGGACCTTCTCTTTAAAACAAATTTTTATGCAAAGTCATTATACTCTTTTCTTATTTCCTATATTATCTCTCCCTTTTTTTTTTACTTGGTCCCTACTACTGCGGTAGTATAAGAGGAGCTGCTACTGTTTTGCTAGTTTGCTTTTAAAATGATCGTATAAAATGTATTCAGTTGTGAACTCCAAGCCATTTTCTGTCTTTTCCTTCCTTTTTTCATCTCTTTGTTAGGAAAAACTGCGTATTAAAGAATATAATGTGCGAGTTATTTAAATTCTGGATCCATTCATTTATCTCCGCAGAAAGTATAACGTTTTAAATGAGATATGCAAACACTAACTTTTACAATGTATCTCAAACCTATTAGATGAAATAAACATACATGGAAGAAGAGTGCGATATCGGTGGTTGAGAGCACAAGCAGATCAAACCCAAAAAGTGCTAGTGCCTCTGTTTTTTATACAACACATTGTCCATCTCATCATCCCTTTAATATTTCTACTCGCGTCCTTTCACTATCTTCCCAGCATAACTTTCCTCACGATCGAGGGAAAATTTAACTCTAACTGTTCCACTACATCGAACATATCTCTATTCCTCATCCTTCCTTATTTAAGCCACCCGACTCCAGAATTCCCTCCCCTCGTATATTAAGAACTGCCCTTATTCAAAAACAGTTCAAGAAAAAACTTGCTACATATTTCCTTGGACAGACCAGCCTCATGGGCTAGTGGTCAGCGTTCCTGACTACTGTTCATGAGGTCCCGGGTTAGATTCCCGATCAAACCGTAGGCATTTTTCCTTAAAGGGAATTATTTATGTGGTTACCCATGGTCTGGAATTTAGATTAAGTTTAGGTTAAGAACTCTCCTGGTGCTTAATTATCATTTATCACCCATCATACCATCGGGGTAACGTAACTCCGCCTTCCAGGTGCCCCAACCTAAGAAATGGATTACAATTGTGCCAATGCCAGGGGAGAAAGCCTGAAATGTCATAAAAGACAACCTGGTGGCATTAGACAAAACAAATATTTCCTTGGACAATATAATATATAACCATGTTTCATGTATACTTTTTTTATTCTTTATTATTTTACATTTTATTTACCAAGTCAATTAATTAATCAAATTATAGGTTATTATTATTATTATTATTATTATAATTATAATTATTATTATTATTATTATTATTATCAATTCTTTCCCTTGTCAACTCTGTATTGTGTAGCCTATGTATATTATGTATCATTAATCATGTAGATAATTCATAATTGTTTTTATATGTATAATTTAGCCCTAGTGAAGTGGAAGAAAATTATGGGAAATATTACGAATGAAAGGATACCCGCTGTGCCTTGTTGAAACAATAAAGACATTATATGAAGACACAAATATAATTATAGATACCGGATTCAAAAGAACAGATGCAATCAAAACAAATACTGGATTACGACAAGGATGTAGTTTATCACCCACTTTGTTTAATATATATAATAGACGATATTTTTAATAAATGGAAAGTTTTAGTAAATCCAGGAATAAGAATGGATAATAAAATGTGCATAAATAATCTTTTATTTGCTGACGATGTAATCATAATACAGAAAAATGAAGACGACTTACAGAAATCAATGCATGCATTAAATGAAATATGTAAATTATACGATCTAAAAATTTCTGTAAGGAAAACGAAGACCATGGCTTTTAGAGGAAGAGATCCAGTGAGAACCAAAATTATTTTAGAAAATCAAAGTATAGAACAGGTGTCTAGTTTCAAATATTTGGGCTGTGATATTGGCTACAATGTGGAAAGAGATATTGACTCCAAAATAAATAAATTTCAGACGGTGTGTGGAACAATACAGAGAACATTCAAAAATAAAATTAGAAAAGAAACCAAGATAAAAATGTATAATGTTATGGCGGTTCCCACAATATTGTATGGATGTGAAACTTGGGCTCCAGTGAAAAGACAGAAGGATAGAATACAGACGGCAGAGATGCGGTTCCTAAGACAAGTAAAAGGATGTACAAGACTTGATAGAATAAGAAATGAGGATATAAGAGAAGAATTGAAAGTACAGCCTTTATTGGATAAAGTCACGAATTACAGACAGAAATGGATTGATCACATGGATGGAATGAGCAAGGAGAGATATCCATTGTTAGCCAGAAATTATCAAGCAAGAGGAAGGCGTGATGTTGGAAGACCTAGAAGACGTTGGGCTGATGCATTATGAAGTCGGAACGGGCAATTGCCTAATCCCTGGAGTGATGATGATGATGATGATGAAGTGGAAGAGAAGAACTTACGGTCTTAACTCTGTCAGAAAAAAAAATAAAAAAAAATTATGTTAAAATAATTCTATGTAGATTACGCTATGATCATAGTTCAAGAATTTTTTGTCCAATGCCATAGGTTGTCTTATATGACATTTCTGGCTTTCTCCCATGGCTATGGCAGAATTGTAATCCATTTCTTGCGTTGGGGCACGGAAAGGCGGAGTTACAACCGCCGATAATATGATGGGTGATAAATGATAATAATGCACCAGGAAAATCCTTAACCTAAACTTAACCTAAATTCCATACCATGGGCATCCACAGGAACAATTCCCTTTAAGAAAAAATTGCTATGGTCTAACCGGGAATCAAACTCGGGACCTCACGAACTGCAGTCAGAATCGCTGACGAATAGGCCATGAGGCTGGTCTTAAGATTAAATATACTCCATATACTTAATTATGGATTAATAAGTTTTATCATATTTTATCTAGAGATACCACTGTTTTCTTACGCTATGAACCACCTATATAACACACATTACTTGACCGCATTAACTTTCAGCCGGTGAGGGGAAGCAATGGCGCTAGTGTTGAATAGGGGAAAAGTGTCTCCTTCCACCGTTAGTACAAACGAATGACTGGGCAAGTGGCATAATCAGTGGCAAAATATAGTGGTAGACCTACTTGAAATAGGAGATGAAATTAATGAACGATCATCGGAGGTTGTATGCTTACGGGTTTCTGGATAATGTGACGTACAGACAAATTAAAGCAGCACTGACTTCCAACTACTGTCTGGCAGACCTAAATGTTTAAGATTTTTTAAGATTTAAGATTTATTTAGCCTGGTGGAGTTAAGGCCATGTGGCCTTCTCTTCCACTCACCAGGACAAACATATATTACATAAGAATATAACAATCTTAATTAACTCTAATATTAAACACTAAGTAAAAATTTGATCAAAAGATAATATCTAATATACATATTACGATCTATAATACTACCAGTTAATATTAGTTAAAATTAAGACTAAAACTAATAATAAAATGTATACAAGCAAGACATATTAAATTGTCCCTGTCTAGTGTATATAAAAAACAGGAAAATAGTGAGATATAGAAAACTAATTTTACGATTATACAATATTTAAAACAAAACAAATTAAAAATATTTGTTATTCTTAATATTATTTACATTAATAATTAAATATATTAATATTGCTAAAAGAATACTATCAGTGAGGTGTATAAGTTAGTTTGTTATTAAATAATTCTTTAGTTTGTTTTTGAAGGATGTTATAGTTTGACAGTCTCTGACATAGGGTGGAAGGGAATTCCATGTTTTGGTAAGTGACACCGTAAAAGATAATGAATAATATAGAGTGTGATGAGGCGGGATATAAAGGACAATGTGCTGATGGGATCGAGTGTCAAGATTATGTGTGTCGGATAGTCTGATGAAGCGGCGTGATAAATAATTAGGCGATGATGTGTGAAGTATTTTATAGAGAAGGGATAGGGAATGGACAGTTCTACGATCTCTTAGACGAAACCACGATAATTGTTCCAGGGACGGTGTAACATGGTCAAATTTGCGAATACCACAAATAAAACGTGCGCAAGAATTATGAACACGTTGAAGTCTTTGAGTGGAAATAATATTTAAGTCTGTAAAAAGAGTGTCACAATAATCAAAATGGGGCATTGCAAGTGTTTCTACTAACATTTTCCTAAGGGCGAATGGCAAACAATTTCGTACACGATTTAATGAATGTATTATTGAGAAGACTGTTTTGCATGTATGGTTTATTTGTGTATTCCAATTTAAGTTTTTGTCAATAAATACTCCTAGAATTTTTACTGTCTCACTATAAGGGATTTGAACTCCGTTTAGTGACACATGCGAAACTGTGTTTAGGTTAATTGTAGATAATAGTCTCTGATGACCCATAATGATTGATTGTGACTTTGTAGGATTTAATTGCAGTCCATATTTAACTGTCCAAGTCATTAGTGAGTCAAGATCCTCATTAATTTTGGCAACAGCGTCATTTAGTGAATATTTGTCTGTGTGAATGTAGATTTGCATGTCGTCTGCAAATAAATTATGTTTGCAATGCTTTAGGGAGTTAGATATGTCATTTATGTAGATTGAAAAAAGCAAAGGTCCAAGTACCGAACCCTGTGGAACCCCAGCTTTACGGAAGGACCAAGAAGAACATAATGTATGATTTCCTATAACAGATTGCTGGCGCTCATGAAGGTAGGAATTGAACCATTTCGTGGCACTATCAGAGAGTAAGAGGTTTTTAAGTTTATGCAACAATAAGTCCAAGTCTACCGTGTCGAATGCTTTACTAAAGTCCAGTAATGTAAGAATGGTAAGTTTTCGATTATCAGCAGCTTCGCGTATGTCTTCGCAAATATTTAGTAGAGCAGTATTTGTATTGTGTCCTGTCCTGAAGCCTGACTGAAATTGATCTAGAAGGTTGTAATCATTTAGGTATTCAGTCAGTTGTTTATGGACTAATCGTTCCAGAGCTTTTGAAAGAGTAGGTAAAATGCTAATGGGTCGAAAGTCGTTCGGGGTTGAGGGCGTTTTAACTTTAGGCAGTGGACGTACGAGGGCTTGTTTCCACAATGAGGGATATGTAGAAGTTTGTAGTGAGGAGTTAAAAATATGAGTTATAGTAGGTAGTATAGCTTCGATTATTTTATTCAGTAATGTAATATTTATACGGTCAGTTCCTTCTGCTTTGGTTTTTATTCGCATTATGGCTTTCTTTACGTCGTAGTCTGTAACATATGAGAAGTGGAAATGTTCTCTGTCGGGTTGATTTGTCAGTGATAATTCATTTATTGTTTGTTCTTTATCCTTTGGAGTAGTAGTTATACCTGTGAAGTGATTATTGAGTGTGTCCAGGGAAGTATGCACAGTGAATATGGGGTCTACCGTACGCAATTTACATTGTCACTAACAACTTATTATACACTACAGACGGATAATAAACACTGTCACTGCAACCTAAGACAAGGGTCTACTACCTCCAACCCCTATTCACCCTTACCATATCCTTTTAGTTCCCAGTTTTTCCGCATTGAAAGTTAACGTTGTCAAGTAATACCTTATAGTATCAGTACAGTGAAATTCAACAGAGAACTTCTGTATTTGTAATATTTTGATAGGGCGCTGCTGTCGTAATGCTATATTTGTTTGTTATGATCAGACATTTCCACTGGAGAAGATATCAAGTTAAGTGCAATGCAACTAATTGACCGTATCACTGCAGTCAGACTCACGTATAAACAGAGTACACTTTGACACGCTTCAGTAAGATAACTGTACCATACAGATAAGTGAATGCTATTTTCTGTTAGCTCCGTGCATTAAAAAAAAATCAAGGATGACTGAAACCTCAAGCTAAAGTAAATTAAATATGTTACTGTAAGAATTTAGCACAAAGAATTTCATAATGAATGGCGAAAATATACATTTTACAATGCCAGCTACGTTCTTCAGAAATCAGAAATTATGAGGTGAGAGGAAAGAAACAATACTGCAGTGCAAAAAAAAAAAAAAAAAAAAAAAGACTTGTTGCATCAGTAGATAGAGAAAAAGAAGACTAATATTTACCATTTCAGTCAGAGTTCTTTGAATATTCACCGTGTTCCAAAATGATGGACGGATGGACAGAGTTTTAAGTTACAAACGAAATTGGATGCATGCTTATTTGCTGTAATGAAAGAAAAACAGCGAAAGTTTCATATCCTGTATGCAGTAATTTGTTTCTTGTCATTATTACGTACGTCGTCAGCCTTAAATTTGTGAAAATTGCGAGTCCTGTACAGAAGTCATTCTGTGTGTTGCAATTTGCGAGGTCTGGTTCCATTGTTGCAGTGCAGCGAGCTTTCCGACTTCAATTTGGAATTGATCCACCGACATATAAAATTATCCGTCATGGTTTAAACAGAAACAACTAGATGTATCTGTAAAAGGAAAAGTCCAGGACGTCCACGAACACCAAATGACGCGTCGCGTCGGTCCGGATGACATAATTCATTAACATACACTCAACGGTCTCTTGATCTCACATCTTATGATTTCTTCCTGTGGGGGTATGTGAAGGACTATGTGTACGTACCACCACTTGATGTACAATAACTAGCCCATTTTCACATAAGTAATGCCACGAGTGATTTCCAAATTATCGATAATTTCACGACTAGAAGTGAGGAGTGAATTTATCTAGAGAATTTGGAAATCAAGAATGGCATTTGTTAGGACTATTTAACGAATAAAATTAAGCTGTTTACTCACAAATCATTATTTAAATGTAGTTATTTTAAAATATTTATATATTAAATGTAAACGGCGATGTTTGAAAACAAATGAGAAACGGTTCCTACGATTCATTTGTTCATCACTGCAACCAGATCATATTATTTATTGTCAATGGGTTCGCAATATTGTAAAAATGCACCCTAGTGGAGAACTTTATAACCAACATTGTAGGTTTATTAATTAATTTCTGATGTCATGTGTTGTAAATATGTCAATTATATTTTCTGGAACATAACTTCCTGGACAATAATTCGTTTACGAAAGTTCAAACAGTTGTTTCTTTTTTTTTTGTGGTATAATCAATTGCTACAAATGTTTTTTATGTTATATCCCGCATCACTATCTGACGACGACTAAAGTATGGGACGAAATGTCCCTGATATTATAGGGTCTTGTTTGTTTGCCCTCTTTGTCCAAGATTATAAATATAGGCAGGTTAATTATTCATGGATCTTCAATATGATGGCTGTACAAAGTTTCATAGTCTATCCACCGGAGGTATCTGCGCTCTGATGATGGCTGTTGTCCCGAGGACGCACCGATAAACGTTGGTTCAAGAGTACGCCGTCCTATCTGCTAATGTTCGTGCATTATATATACAATCTGGTAGCCACATGCAGTCACTGCAAAATAATACTATGACCTATTGAGAATGTTAAAAAGGAGGAGCTTGGTTTTAAAGTGATAAAATTAAATTGATAAAATCGAGGTGAAAAACGACTGTGAGTGGTTGTAAATACAAAATCATTGAAATGTGATTGGTCATTTACTCCCATTTGGGGCATGAGTTAAATAGTCACCATAACTTGCCCAAATTAACACTAACTTGCCTATTTACTCTATTTTCTCACTCTTACTAGTTCACTTAATGTAGGTGGACTCATGAGATAGAATCCCCTTATATGTGAGTGAATGTGTTGGCAATTGGCTCTACCGGAACGTGTGTTATCAATTTGGCCAACATCACGCCAGCAGTCAGTTGTTCTCCGATCGAAAATTCAATGGTGGTACGGTGGCATAGAACAGTCAAAAGAACTCTGCCTCCAAGTACAATAATTCCACGAAAGTGGAAAGTAATAACAATGGTATTGTATCGCAAATACGCCAATCTGTTCTGAATATGTAATTTGGATTTCCATAGATGAAGACTAGGATTCCGTCGGAAGGTTTGTTGGAAATGCAACGGGACCAACATTCGCCAGATGAATATAATGCATAATTTCACTAATCTTTTTTTTTTTACAAATAAACAGAATAGTGACCCTAGTCCAGTTTTCTTCTTCTTCTTCTTCTTTATCATCATCATCATCCAGGGATTAATTATGTTGGCTCGTTCCGGTTTCATGAAAGCTAGGATTGTTAAAATTGTTCAGACCATCTTCTGTGTGGGCGTCCAACATTTCTACTTCCGTGTGGTTTATAATTCAGCAATAATCTTGGAAATCTTTCTTCTGGAATTTTATCAATATGTTCTTTACAGGCGTTCCTATATTTAATTATTCGATCTGTATGAAAATATTTAGTTCCTTTCTTATATTTTCACTTATTTTCTTATACTACTACAATTCTTAAAATCTCATCTCAATTGCTTCCAATCTTTGTTCTTGTTTTTAGTGATCGTCCAACATTCTGATCCATACATCAATACAGGAACATTTACTTTAAAATTTAATTTTTGTTTCTTCTCTTGTGTTTTTAAGGTTTCTCTTAATAGTGCCACACATTATATTAAAATTACTTATTTTATCATTAATATCTTCCTTAACATACGATAAATTGAAACCTAGTTATTTGAACTATTCGCTTGCTCTAAAATTGTATCATCAATTACTATTTTTGCTCTTAAAGTATCACGTCCTTTAAATGCTAAAATTTTAGTTTTATTCCTTTAAATTTTATAATTATATTTGTCACTTTTTTCAATTTTTATTTTTTATTTTTGTTAATTCTTTTCAAATTAAAATTATCTCTTTGTGGATCATATTTTGAACTGGAAAGAACTACTTCATCATCGGCAAATAATATTGTATCAAACAAATTATTTTTTGTGCTGAACTCGAATTCTAATCGTGTAGACTGTCATGCTACGAGTTAATGGTAAACCCAGAAAATTCGATAAACGTGGGCACATTTCTGGACAAGACGGGGGGAAAAATACTCATTCGTGAATAAATACATAAATACGGTATGTAAACATTATTATTAAATAATTACACTACATTGATTTATTGTTAAATTTTTACATTAAGTATAATGTTACATAGAGTGTACTGTTTTTTATACACCCTATTATTACTAAGCATTGATTTATTGAAACGGACTGCTAAGAGCACTTAGGGCTTGCTGCACATATAATTCATTTATAAATATCATAGTATACATATTATGCATTACAGAGACTCTTGACGCCCCAACTCCTTTCAAAAAACGTTAGATTGAAAATATATAAAACTATTATTCTACTAGTTATATTATATGGATGCGAAACACGGACTCTTACTTTAAGGGAGGAAAGGAGATTACGAGTAATTGAGAATAATGTTCTTAGGGCAATTTTTTGACCAAAGAGAGATGAACAGACAGGTGAACGGAGAAGACTACATAACAGTGAATTACATATTCTTTATAGGAAGCCAGATTTAATAAGAGGAGTTAAGTCTCGTAGATTGCGATGGGCAAGACATGTGGCACGAATGGGGAATGAAAGACGTGCATGGAAGCTTCTTGTAGGAAAACCAGAGGGAAAACACCCAGTTGGTAGACCAAGAATGAGGTAGGAGAATAACTAACTATGATTTGAACGAAGTCGATTATACAGGGGATGATTTGAAAACACTACCTCAGGATAGGGATGTATGGAGAGCTTATGCCCGCGCGGCCATGAACCTACGGGTTCGATAATGCACGTGAGTTAGTTATTGGTATACATATTTTAATCTAATAAATGATCATGATGATGATTATTATTATTATTATTATTATTATTATTACTATTATTATTATTACTATTATTATTATTACTATTATTATTAAATTATTATTACTAACTACTACAGAATTCAAATATGTAATTTCTTCTTGACATGTTAAAATCGTGCGTGTATATACTTGACCTTAATTAATGTGTTTATGGAATGTATTAATACGTCATTCTCTAAGAATAGTCTGTTGATTCGCATTTTTTCGGTACGGATAATGGCAATGTCGAATTGGACAAAGAAACTTATATGACTGTCCGGTTATAACTATTGCTAAGCGAATCAAAACAGGTAGTGGAAAAGAGACTTAGTTTCCAATAATAATTTCAGGAGAGAGGGAATTACAACATAAAAACAGTATATAAGACTCTATGCAAGAGATTGCCGAGAACTACAGTTGTAAGTGGAGCATGATTCTATTATTTCTGAACAAGTGAGTTTTTCTGTTAAAATGAATTACAAATTACCTAATAAGTGTAAATTTCTATTGAAACATGATCTTTATTCAGCGAATACATATACATTTGAAAGGGGAAAATGAAAGCAGTGGATAGCGCCTTTAAGCTCTTATACATGGCTAAATACAAGAAAGTCTAATATAAAAAGAATGCAATATGGATGTATTACATATGCATGGATGTACACAAAACAGAAGGTGCGTTGCAAAATCCAAGAATTTTATTTTATCAAAGACAACTATCAATTTGAAATTTCTTCATAAAATTACTTTTTATTCCTAATATAAAAATTCTTTCTTGTCTGAAAATTTAAATAAACATTTTGGATAACAATGGAATAATGCATTCAGCTTGAATAAATTTTACTAACCCTTTAAATACGGGTTTAAATCAGCACTATAAGTGCCGCTGGACAAAAATACCGACGTATTTTATATTTTCTGCATAGTTTTATAGAACGTATTGTTACTCTTAAGAATAATGACAAAATTCAATGTAACAAGAAGTGATGCAGTCTAAATTACTTGATAAATACTGTACGAATTTGAATTTTTCTTCTTCTCCTTCCTCTTCTTCTTCTTCTTCTTCACTTCATGGGTTAGGCAAAATGCCTGTTCCGTCTCACAGTTGTTCTGGACATCTTTTCACTGGCTTTCCTACATTCCTTGAACCTCTTAGCTTGTAGTAAAATGCTGCTTTTGGTAACCCTGTTACGTTCATTCTTTCTACATGTCTAAACCATTTTTCTCTATATTCTTTGATTTTATCATTTAATGGATATATATTTAACTCTGTTTTTATATCTTCATTCTTTAACCGATCCATTATTGTGCAGCCTTTTGTTCTTCTAAGAAAGTTCATTTCTACACTTTGTATTCTACTTTGTAATTTTTTGGTCATTACCCAAGTTTTACTCCCATAAAGTAATGCAGCAACTGCCAATGTTTTATAAAAGTTCAATCTAGTACCTCTTCTTGTTTTGTTCTTTAATGTTTTATGTATAGTTCCACATATCATTTGAAATCTTGACAGTTTCACATTTACGTCTCTTTCGGTTTTTCTGTTTATAGTAAAATTACAACCCAAATAATTAAAATTTGTTACTTGTTCCAGAGGTTTGTTGTCTATTATGATTTTTGATCTTATATGTTCACTTTCCCAAAATGCCATTATTTTAGTTTTTTTTTCTTTGATGTTTTGAAATTATATTCTTGACATAACTGATTTAATTGATGTAAAGAGTACTGCAAATTATTTTCATTTTCTTTTTTGTCTACTTTTTCAATCAATAAGATGTTTAAAATATAAAAAAAAATATTTACAGTCTATGCGTAGAATCTGTAGAGGAACCGTTCATAGTAAGCCATTTACCCAGAGACGGACAAAAATGCATGGGCAATGCGGCCGCGGAAGGAAGTGTAGGACGGAGAATAGACCATGTGACATTTCTCATTTCGCTCTTGAGCATCAAGGGAAAGAGATATCTAATCGGAAAGTTGGTGAATTTTTTCTACACATTCTACGGACACACCATATATCGTTCATTTGCTGCAACAACGTCATAACTAAAAAATCACGATATTTTGGTTAATATCACACACACACACACACACATATATATATATGTATCATTATATATATATATATATATATACAGTGAAACCTGTCTTATCCGGAACCTTTATAAGAAGGAAACCTGTAGAGACAGAAAAAATCTCCAGAACGGTATGATTGTAATATGTAAAATCGTCCTGTATAAGCCGGAAACCTTCATAACGCGGAAACGGAATGGTTTTTAAAGTACCAATAGTTAATGTTTACCTCAGTAAGACGAAACATTATTCTTAAGCACGTTCTAATTACAGTATTAATGGCCAAACGTGAAATTCTGCATATGACGCAACTGCATTATATCGTTTTACCTCTTGTGTTGCCATTGTATTGCGGGGATGCCCTTGATTATGTGTGACAACGAGGAATCTCTCGCTTTTCCTTGCCTGATTACGTAACTTGTGATGGAGTGGGGAAATTCTTCAGTCCTCCTGTAGTTGAGTTCCTTCTCGTTTTTGTGTAATAGAGTTGTTTTGTATTGCCGTGCAAACTGTGCTGAGCTACATGCACTATTTTGTCTGTATTTCAGTTCAATACGTTAAGTTTTCAAAGCGTGCACGTAAAACCCTTACACTGCGTGAGAAAATTTAAGCTTTAATTTGGGAACCCTTTATAAGAAGGAAAACTGCCAAGACGTAAATATATTTAAGGAACCGTCATCTTCCTTCATAGACAGGTTTTACTGTATAAATAAGTGAAAACAAACAGTTAAGTATCATTTTCTCCTATGTTTGTCAACCAATTTCTCTCTGTATCTTTTTTTTTTAGTAGCTATTGATGAGCTCAAGAGTTATCTCTGCCGTTTTTACCTCCTTGCAGTATTTATGTAAAATCCCAGAGTGAAAAAGTTAAATTTCTTCCAGAGAAGCATGTAATGTACTTTACAAAGGTCATATCCAAAACATTTTCTGCCGTTTTAACTGGAAGGCACTAAAACCTTCGCTCCAAGGTTCCCATTTAAGCTGTGGGGAAGTATACATCTACATGTGTTAATCACAGAGGTAGACGATTGTCCTGCCTGTATAGGGGTGACATATGGTCAGCTTTTTGGGTCCACCAGCTGTTGTAGCTGGTTTTCTCAACGTGGAGCCGCTATTGATTGTAGCTACCCAAATTTCTCACGATGCTGGGTGCTAATTTAGAATACAATCACCTCCATCATCATTTACATTCCAACATAATTATTTGCAACTAAATAACTCACTGGCTCTATCGAACCCGTAGGTTCATGTGTGCTGGCTGTAGCATTATTACCGCATATACTAATTAATTATTGCACTGTTAGCCAATAGCATAAAATCCATATATATATATATATATATATTAAAGTATTGAATTAACAATCAGAATGTATTTATATTATATTATGAAGGGAAATTGCGTACTGGACACTCTAATATATAATAATAATTACATGTGGATATTCAAGTTGAAACAGGCAGGGGCGTTGAGTTTGGATAATAATACTCACCATCCCCCAATCTAATACAGGGGGGTCGAGTTAAGATAAGATTACTCTCCATCCCTAGTTGAATACAGTAAGATAACATGGCTGGAAAATTCCAGTCTTCATACGTAACTTTAGAAGAGATATGTCCTTATTTGGAAATGAGGGTGATACATTCCAACTCAGCGTCCATGCCACGCCCGCTTATCAGAGGGTTTATAACGGCTGATGCCCTTGGCATCAGGGCTTATTCTTCATGGTTCCGACCTCGTCTCTATGACAGTTAGATGCACAATATTGTAACTTTTTTAATCATCGTCTTTAATAAATATATTAAATCAAGTTCTGCATTCACTGGAGTTCTTGGACTCAACGAATCCTACCTTCAAATTGTCTGATCTACCCGAGGGCCAGGTCACGACACATGGCCCCGCGGACATCTGCTCTCCATACATCCCTATCCTGAACTAATGTTTTCCAATCATCCTCTGTATAATCATGTATAATCTGCTTCCCTCAAATCATGGATAATGTTGTTCTGCCACCTCATTCTTGGTCTACCAACTGGGCGTTTTCCCTCTAGTTTTCCTACCAGAAGCTTCCGTGCGTTTTCCCTCTAGTTTTCCTAACAGAAGCTTCCGTGCGTTTTCCCTCTAGTTTTCCTAACAGAAGCTTCCATGCACCACTTTTATCCCCCATACGCGCCACATGTCCTGCCTATCGCAGCCTACGAGACTTAACTCTTCTTATTATATCTGGCTTTCTATACATATCATGTAGCTCACTATTATGTAGTTTTCTTCATTCACCTGTGTGTTCATCTCTCTTTGGAGCCTATACTTATTGCAGCTACCCAATTTTCTCACGATGCGATGCTGAGTGGAAACCGGTCTCATACTGGTCGAAATTCCATGAGAAAATTTCTTCATCCATGAAGACTCGAACCACCTTAAGTCCCGTAGCTCATTACAATTTATTACAAGTTTCATATATCTTCCTTGATTAGAATGCCTAAATTATTCAGTTATTACGAGAACTCCTAAATATTTTAGCCCATAAACTTTATTTTTAAAGTAAATGAATTTACTGATTTTATATAAAACCTTCTCGTTATAAAACTAGGACGACGAAAACGGAAGTAACCGTGTTTAAGGAAAGGGAGGGATTAATATTAGTTTGAAATTTATTCTATTCTGGCGAGGCTAGAACAAAAGAATGCAACGTGCTGAAATGAAATCAGTCCAGCTTACAAAGCAATATGCGACCACGTCGTCTGTAAGATTCCTTCTTGCAACTTGCCAATCTATTTTTAAATTATGATTTTTCTGCATTCTCTAATATATCACCTCCTTTTACATCTATAAAAGTATGCTGAAACTTGAAATGTGACTCTTTGAAAGTAATAACAAGAGATTGAACAATTCCTTCATAAACACGATATCAGCGTTTGTTTGATGCAAACACTGACTGTAACGTCAGAGGGAAGGAGGATCAGAATAGTTTTCTGTGTCGTCTGGTTAAAACAAAAGTTTAGAATAACAACTTTACATTAGTTATATTTCACTTCAAATGTTCCAATGAGTAAGTGCGCAACTTTTATATTCCACCGAAGTATGCTTTACAACTATGAATCCTAATCTTATTTACATCTGATAACTGTTCAGAGTGAAGTCTACTATATAGTTGGAACCAGGGTTGCTAATTTAGCATTTTTGTGACTAGATCGGTCCATTTTTAAAACGTAACAAGCTACAAATTTATGAAAAAAGTTACTAATTGCTTTCCTGGTCATTAGCCGTCTTTTCTTTAGCCATTTCTAGCCATTTTTTACAGTTTAATTATTTTGTATAAATTCTGTTACAATAACTGAAGGATATTAATATATTTTGCCACCACAAAAAAGTATATTCTTTCCAAAGAAAAACATACACAAAGAAACGTGGACATTCGCTAATAGTGTTACAGATGTTACTAATCAGATAGATCATGTATTAATACAGAAAAAAACTCAAGTCTACAATTTTAAATATACTTGGGGAGTAGATAGTAATTCAGACCTCCACTGAGTGAAATTAAGATATAAACAAAGAATGTCCCATAGAAATAGAATTTCTGGTGAGAATAGAATAAAAATATAACTTAGATAAACTTAAAATATAGAAATGAAAGAAAACATTTTAAAATTCAGAATTACAGAACTTTTTGTTATAAGAATATATTTATATCTTAAAATATATCTTATATTCATAATTTAGTCACTATATTATAATTGCAGCAATTCCAATAGCGATAAGAAAAAGTATTGCCTAAATTGTATTCCAAAGATACAGATTGGGAAGTTCATAATATATTTTTTAAAATACAACTTTCTCCACCGATACAAGTTGCATTTTAGCCATTTCAAGCCATTTTTAGAAGTACATTTTAGCCATTCTTTCTCATTAGGTGTTGGTAACCCTGGTTGGAACCTTAGTTAACCTCGCGTGAATGGAAGGAGAGGTTTCATCTCTAGTAATAACGAACTAAGAACTTTCTGTCAATGCATTTAATACTGGACGAGAAAAACAATTTATAAATCTTATTTTTTAATATATTATTTTTATAAACCCTTCTTTTGTTGAACTGTTTCCATCTATAGGACAGGGTTTACAAGCCAATGACCTCAAAGTCTGTCCCAGTTGGTTCTAACATTCATGTACTCAAATCCGACCAGATGTTTTCAGGGCGAACAAAACTGAGAATTAATTCTAAAAAATGTGCTATAGAAAGTAACGACATGGGTCTCGTGTCAGATTTACGGAACGTAAAAGATTCTCAAACCTGAAATAGGTCTTAGAGCAAAATGTTTTGGTCCTTTCACCCCCATGTTTGATTTTCTATGCTAATTACCTGAATTGTTAAAAGAACTTGGTTTAAAAAAAACTGTTGATTAGTCAGTGTGGCTAAGGGTCAGTTTCACCAACAGAGGTAACTGTATTACGCCAGTTTTCCCCATATAAAATACATAGCTTAAACTGGTGTAATACAATTACCTCTGTTGGTGAAACCGAACCTAAATGAAAACAAATAACTGCTGACTAATCAACCAATGTCCAGAGACGATTATGTGTAAGGACAATACGTATTCTACAACTGAATTCCTGCAAAAAATATTAATACGAACAGGTCAAACGATTACTAAAATATTGTAAATCAACTGACTAACGTTAAATGAAGCTGATAACATTGATTTATATGTGAAAGTTTTAAAAAATATTGGAAAAGCATTATTTTATTAAAATTTTTGATGGTATGAATAGGTATTAGAATGCGATGCACGCTTTACACAGCCTTATATCAAAGTGATTAAACATTGCCCTCTCTTTGGCCAGCCATAAAACTATTGTTCTCCTTCGGATTGTTGAGCTTCACTTGTCGATAAAAGGATTCACAACCCCCCTCCACCCTCTGGTTGTCATTCATCATCCCTCACTCCCTGTACAGGCTCATCAATCTGTGTCAGGCTTTAAAGAGAGCCCAGTCCATCCCCTATATACAGCAATGCCTGCTCTGCTCTACGTGAAAAAAAAATGCACAATTAAAAAGGAAGAGGTGGAATTGATAATGTAGGTCATAAGTGAGACCACTTTTTATATTTTCCCTGAATTCAAAGTAAAAGATGTTATCTCTTTGCTTTTGTAATATGAAATATCATAAAAGTTTAAATAATGTGGTACGCATAAACAAAGAGGTTATCAATACCCTATCTTAGGATTTTTCAAAATATTTACTAAAGGAGCTCCCTACAACCTGCATATTCTAAATACGCCTCTCCTTTCAAAAGTGAAATATGTCAACAAAATGTAATCATACCCATAAAAAAATCTATCTATCTAACTACAGCTCTCGTACTCTTAACAGTTCTTATTAACCTTCCGTGGGGCGCAATGTGCCTGATCAGCACATGCTTAAAAAAATCATTTAACACATTGTTTACCAATCTGAACAACGAGAAGTCGAAGAAATATTATTGGTAGGGATGTCCAAAGGATAAAATATTCAAATTGTGTTGCTAGAAAACTGTTTATTGGATATAATATCGATTAAACAAATTTATGACAAGCCTCCAAACCACATGATATAAAAGTAAGAACAAGTTAGGTTCAGTTCAAATATGCTTGAAAATAGTTCACATTATCAATATTTAGCCTATGTTTTTAGCAAAATTATTCAAGAATATAATATTATTTAGTATAAATAAATTAAAGAGATTCCCAATTATTTATCATCCCGTTTCCAGTATCTATCCTCAAACCATAACTTAAACACAAGATCATAACATAGTCTCTTACTTAATATACCGCAACATAGGACATCACATCACTCCATGTCATATACCATCTCCACTTCTCGCAACTGGAATTCCCTACCACAAGAAATAAGGGGCTGCCGGACATTGGCATCTTTTAAAAGAAATCTAAATTTATATTTGCTCTAAACGCACGCCGTAGCATAGTGGTTAAGGCACTGAGCTACAAGGGTCGAGGGTTCAAGTCCCGTTGGGGTCAGGATTTTTAAACTGACCCAAACCCTCTGGCGGCACCATGGCCCTGGGGTCGACTCAGCCTCTAACGGAAATGAGTACCAGACGCTTGTTCTGGGGGTAAAGGCGGCCGTCACGCAGGGCTGACAACCCGGCTGAAAAGTGCCGATTGTCTAGAAAAAGTGGGAGCCTTAACCTCCTACTACCCCAAGGGCCTCCGGTCCTGTTGTGGGATCACTTTACTTTACTTTACTCTAAACTCGACTTCATTATTATCCAGTGTAAGATATATATATTAATTGGTGTTTCCCGTATAATGTATCATATTTATATTATTATTATTATTATTATTATTACTATTATTATTATTACTATTAGTACTATTATTATTATTATTATTGTATCATTATTGTTATTACCCTATAAAATGTTGTTTGTACATGACATTTACATTGCTACAATTATTGTATCTTTAACTGTTTATAATTAGTATAGTGTATATCTATATTTGTCGAATATTTATTTGTATTTGTGCTGGTTGAGTGGAAGAGAGGGCCTTATGGCCTTAACTCTGCCAGAATAAATAAAGTATTATTATTATTAATTATTATTATTATTATTATTATTATTATTATTAAATAAATAATTTTCTTTTTGCAAATATTTTCAAAATACTCATCTTCAGTAACGTAACGACTTCGGGCGCAATGAGCTTCTCTGAACAAAATATTTACAACCCGCCGTGGTAAAGGTCGAGAGCAAACTGAGTAATGGGTTGTTTACAGCAGGTTAAAAGAAACAGCTACTCGGATGCCCAGTCGTCAACGCCGTCTGATGACAGCGGAATGGGACAACATGTGCCTCTCAGATCAGATGCGCCCGACATAAGTTTAAATCTGATTTCTATAAGGATCTAAGGATTACAGTGTGTAACAATCTTGTTAGTACAGTACTATTTTACACAGAAAACATTATCTACTCAAACTTAAAATAAAATTTATTAAATTAATGATATAGTTTTACAAACAATTTAAGTTATAATAACCATAACATTCCTTGTTACTATAATTACAAAAGGAGGTGGAGGGATTTTGTTCAAATGTCTTAATTTCATGCAATCGTCTTGTTTATACACTACAGGAAACGTTTGTAGTGCCGTACTGCATCGACCATCATTAAACAATTGTGACGCGCACTGAAGCACTTTCTATCTATATATATATGTCCGTCGCGGTGGCGTAGTCGGTAGAGTCCTTACCTACCACTCCGGCGACCGGGTTCGATTCCCTGCGGGGTAGGGGATTTTTAATCTCCACGTGGGTCTGGGTGTGTGTCCTGTCCTTGTATAAGTGAGAATAACAGAAAGTTGACAAAAAGGTAAAACAAGAAGGAAAACAATGTAAAAATATATATGCCTACTAAGAGATGCATTAGATGTTTGTTTACTTTACCAAATAGGGGTTGCTGCCCAGGATAGGGAAAGGAAGATAACTGAATAGTGAATTGAAGAATGTAATTGTTATCTTGCATTAAGAGGCTATTCTCTTAGATAAATAGACCTTACAGTGAATAAACAGCATCTATGGTTAATTATGTTTTAAATAAATTCGATAAATGGTTCTATCAATAATTTGCCAAGAAGAGCTAAAGAAAGAAGCTTAATGAACGGTAACATCGATATGTTCTGAGACAAGTTGAGAATAACCTTAAATTAAATGCACCAAAACTTCGTATACGGGCAGAAAAGGCAGCAAAGAAGATGATGTCTAATCAAACAATACGAAGAGTACTGTGGAAATATGGTTATCGTGGCTGGATAGCACGGAAGAGCCCACTCGTAAATAAGAGGCGCAGAATTGCCAGGATGAAATTTGCTAAAGAGCATGCAAACAAAGTCAAGAGTTTTGAAATAAAGTAATTTGGTCTGACGAAACAAAAATAAACCTTTTCGGATAATATGGCAATCAACGGGTGTGGAGGAAGCCGAATACGTTCAATGAGCACATACATATACTTCCAACTGTAAAACATGGAGATGGGTCAGTTTTACTTTGGGGCTGTATGTCATCGAGGGGAGTCGGAGTTCTTCACATTACTGATGGTATTATGGACAAGAGGGGGTACCTTAACATACTGAAGCAAAATGTTAAACAAAATGCACATAAAATGGGGTTTATGTCCGATTATATGTTTCAGAAGGACACACAACTGATGTTTGTAAACTGTGTGCTCCTGGAATATTCCAAAACAGCTGAAAACACTTGCTCAATCGCCGGACTTGAAATCCATTGAACATTTGTGGGCTTCATTGACAAAAAAAAAGTATTCATTGTAGAAATGTTCTGTCAAAACAACAACTGAAACAAATAATTGCTGAAGAATGGAACAAAATTGATCCCTTATCGTGCAATAATCTTGTGAGCTCAATGCAGAGACGATGTAAAACAGTTATAAAGGTCAAGGGTTATTAAACCATATATTAAAAGTTCTTTATTGCAAAATACTACTTATCTGGTTTATTAATATTATTGTGTTTAGTAACTGTGCAAATATGATTGTTTCAAGAAAAGTTACCATTTTTGTTCAAGTAAATAACCAAATGAAATTTAATAAGTTGTATGAAGTATTTTTTTTATTTTTATGTTGTTATAGTCATGTGATAAACCTGATAACTAAAAAAATATAGCCGTTTTTGTATTCTAACTGTGGACTTATACAACAGTGATATTATGTATTGTGTAAACAAGATAAAAACAAGACTGTTACAAGCTGTATATAGCTCAGTAGTTTGTTGTTTTCTCAATTAACTGTCTGTTAGTCTCTCCCCGGTTTAAAAATAATAGTAAATAATATTGAAATACTCGTAACTTTTTCTCATCTCTCAGAGCAAGAATGTATGTATCGCAACATTACAATGGAGCTGGAATAACTATTGTTTCATATTACATTGCGAATTTAACATTTTTGAGGAATTTGGGATGACAAGAGTTCCTGTTATGCATAATAGCATGCGTTACCAATGTTTAGACTGAATTTAATTATTTTTTTGTACCTCAAAGTGTCAGATATTATTAACATCACACATTAACGCCATCTATCCGCGTAGCGCAGAACCCGAAACTCGAGAAGTGTGCGAAAAAATTGTTAATATTCAAATAATATCTCGAAATCATTCCAAAGTTTGTCACTATGACATTAACAACTGCATTTTGTACAGTCTTTTAAAAAAATAGAAAAAATGGCGCAATTCTTGAAGATGAAAAGTTTTGAAGAGCGATTCACACCAGTACGTTATTACTCGTGCAGTCTCCTTTGAGTTCAAATTGGGCGGTGTAAGTCTTTCTTCATGCAGAATTCATATAGTTTGCTTCAGTGCAGCAGTCGGTAAGATGTTCACTTGTGAAGTCGCGGATCCATGTTCGATCATGGACAGGAATAATTTTTTTTAATAACATCATTAATTTTCATAATACCTACACTTTACCAGGCTTCGTTAAATAAATAAATTTGTACATTATGTAGGGAAACAAACACATTAAAGGAAACAGGTCATATATAGAAAACAAATTACTATTGTAACATCCCATTGCTTCATTTACAAAACACACGACATAGCAAGTTTTTTTTTATTTCCACAACTAATGCAAACCGCATGGTATTAATTTATGCCAAGTTAATATATAATTTCAATATATAAGTAAGTCCTGGAGTACGGCTTCGCTTCATACAGACTAGGGATGAAACGGATATCGGGCAACTATCCGGTATCTGGTTAAATTTATTATCAGACCGGATACTTGATAATAAGCTAGTGTCCGGCCGGATACCGGATTAAAACATACGAAATGTAGGGTACTTTATTTAATCTTCTTCTTCACTTCCTGGTTTAGGCAAGAGTTGCCTGTTCCGCGTAAAGTGATCCCACAACAGGCCCGGAGGCCTTTGGGGTAGTGGGAGGTTAAGGCTCCCACTTTTTCTAGACAATCGGCACTTTATGTCAGCCG
>JASPKZ010007225.1:325000-400000 GCA_030220185.1 Diploptera punctata | reverse complement strand
TTTTCCTTAATATACTCGTAAATGTTTCTCTTAAAAAAAATATACACACACACATACGATTAAGAAAGTTGTCTTGGGTTTTCGGCTTCAAGGTCGGCCAATGGCCACTGATTCCGACATAAATACATATGTATTTCGATGTTATAATTAAATTTTGACATTTAGCAATGCAGGCCTAGTATGACATGAAATGAAAAATAAACGCTTGAACCGAGATTTGAATCCACGACCTCTAAATTGATACTTTATTGCGCTTAATTTGCTTACTTGTTATAGTAGCTATGAGAGGGCAGTGATACAGAGTTCCCGTACCTGTCATGATAGAGAATGTATATAGTATATATACAGGGCAAGTCAAAATGTTGTGCAGGTTTCAGAAATTTATTATGTGAAATGTAATGAACATATAATATCGTGAGACATATTGTATGAAAGGTAAACTCTCAAAGTTTAGTTGTCCACTTCTAAAGTTCCGCGTTCACCCGCAAGATGTCAACAGCAGAGCAGTAAAGGAAAATGGCGTTGACTGGGGATCAGAAGTCTTTCTGTGTGCTTGATTACCATGTAAACAACTCTGTGACTAGTGTTCAACGACATTTCCGTACCAGATACGATAAAGACCCGCCGGATGGGAGATCCATTCGTAAGTGGTACACACAATTTAGGGATTCAGGCTGTATCTGCAAACGAAAATCGACTGGCCGTCCGTCGACGAGTGAAGAGACAGTCGAACGCGTTCGCACATGCTTCGTGCGGAGTCCACAGAAATCCACCTACCGGGGAGCGACAGAACTTCAACTACCACAAAAAACTGTTATGGCGGATTCTCCGGAAACGTTTACAGATGAAACCCTACCACTTGCAACTGGTTCAAGCCTTAAAACCCGCCGATTATGCTTTGCGAGCGTCCTTCTGTGTTGATTTTCTCGCATTAATGAAAGAGAATGAGTTCCATGAGAGGGTAGTTTACAGTGATGAAGCGACTTTCCACCTTTCAGGAAAAGTGAATAGACACAATGTAAGGATTTGGGGAACTGGTAACCCCCATGCAACTCTGGAACATCAACGCGATTCTCCGAAAGTGAATGTCTTTTGTGCCATTTCCCATGCAAAGGTTTATGGGCCCTTTTTCTTTCATGAACGTACTGTGAACGGACATGTTTTCCTTGATATGCTACAACAATGGCTCTTCCGCAGCTTGAAGCGGATAGTCCAGATTTCATTCTGCAGTTGGATGGTGCCCCTCCACATTACCATGGCAGTGTTCGAGACCATTTGAATACGGCTTTACCACAACGCTGGATAGGCCGTGCATCTCAGGGTGATCAACAACTCATTCATTGGCCACCTCGTTCACCAGATCTAACCCCGTGTGATTTCTTCATGTGGGGTCTTGTAAAGGATCATGTTTACGTACCACCACTTCCAAAACACTGCATGAACTGCGTGCCCGCATCACAGCAGCCATTGCTGATATCGACCGCGGACTGCTACAGAAAGTTTGGCAGGAGATTGAATATCGGCTTGACATCTGTCGTGTAACAAAAGGCGCTCACATAGAACGTCTGTGAATATGTAAAAAAAATCTTTGAGAGTTTACCTTTCATACAATATGTCTCACAATATTATATGTTCATTACATTTCACATAATAAATTTCTGAAAACCTGCACAACATTTTGACTTGCCCTGTATATAAGGACAAATAAATGTTTTGTGTTGGGATCCTGAAAACGTAACTGGTAGCGCACTAATGTATCAACATAAAGGTCCTAGGTTCAAATCCCGGTTCAGGCGTTATTTTTCTTTTCATATGATTTGAATATATATAAACTCACTGCCATTATCGAACTCCGAGGTTTAGCTACGCACGGATGTAATTATGCTCTTCATGCGAATTAATTAATTTGTATATTAAATGAAACTATCAAAGTTTTACTGATTTTCATAAATATTGATAGTTGTATTTAATAACAAAGAATATGGATTTTCATCAACTAAACACCAGACTAATTAATTATTATTTCGCAATCATTTCCAGTCTCATAATAGTTCATTTTCTCTTCAGGTATGAGGTCATGTTTCACATCCATATAACTGAAATAATAACCGTATTACATATTTTTACTTTGCAATTTTTAAAGAAGTTAGGATGACGGTAGTCCCTTGAACTTCATAATAGCCTTCGTTTCTAGAGTTGAAGCTATGTTTATTTTCTTCTGAGCTTCATTCCTGTTTGAAATTATTGCTCTTAGTTATTTATAAATAACTATCGAACCACGAATTTTATGAAACGTTATGATCATATTACAAATAAGTATAAATAGTTACAGAGGGAATTAAAGAAGGACATGGAAACTTCTTATAGGAAAACAGTAGGAAAATCTCCAAGTAAATAGGTCAAGAATGAAGTGGTAGAGTAATATTAGCCATGGGTAGAGGGAGATGAATTGCAGGTTATGATTGTAAAACATTAACTGGGGAAAGGGATTTATGGAGAGCTTGTGCTCGCGCAGCCATGAATCTCTGTGTTCGATACTGCCAGTGATATAGTTAGTTTTAGTTAGAACAGACAGAGTGGATTCAATCCAGCAAAAGATAAACGAGAACCTTTTAAGCACTGCTGGCATATATCGTATTCTATGTAGTTGTGGTGAAGTGTACATAGGAACTACAAGAATATGAGAATATGAGAACACAAGAGAAATTGTCGGTTGAAACAAACTAAAAAATCATCTGTAGCAGAAAATTTAGTGAATAACAAAGTGAAGAAAAAAAACAAGTTTTGTCCAAAACACAACATTACTGCACCAGACTTCACAGAGAATCTATTGAAATTTACAAACACAAACATTCCTTTAACAAAAAGAAGAAACTATGAAGATTAAAAAAAATGTGGATTCCGGAATTACATAACACGAGAATAAAACCCATGACTTACGCCAGTGACAACCAATCAGAAAAATAGCTGCAAAGTAACGGACCATGTAGAAAACATCACCAGACAATACTCAACTATAAATAAGGACACGATATCCAACATATAGACACCGATCACTACCTTTCCACATTCGCGTGGTCCAGACAGCCCTTAACATTGTCCAATCCTGGTTACGCCTGTGGAATATTAAACTTAATGCAAATAAAACACAGTTTGTTGTGTTTACTAAAACCCACAGGCGTACTCCTGCCCGACTCACTTTGGAAACTCATCAATTCCGTTCTGAGACTTCAGTCAAGTGTCTTGGAATCCATTTGGATTCCAAGCTTAAGTTCAAAATTCATATTGGGCATTTAAAACAAAAAAGCTAATGCTGCTATTGCACTTTTATATCCATTTTTCAAATCGCCTACGCTATCTACCAGGATCAAGCTAACTTCATATCGAGCTGTGATCCACAGCATGTTGCTGTATGGCTGTGAAGCCTGGAGTATCCTCTATGATTGCAACAAAAAGAAAGTTCAGATAATTCAAAACAAATGTCTAAAAATTATATTTTCGGCCCCGCTATACACTAAGATCGCAGAGCTTCACAATCAGGCAGAGATGCCCTATATTGGTGAAACAATTGAACATAGAGTAACTAAAATGCTCAATGTTATCATGAACCATGATAACCCAATTGTTCGCAATATAGGGCGTATGCTACAGCGACGTTCTGTACACATAAACATATTTACCAGACCCCCGGTGATGGTCCACCGCAATGATATGAGTGCTGGCTTCCAGCTATAGTAGTGTGGCTCACTCCGCGCCGCCGGCTTTCGGACTCTCTGCTTGCGCGGCTGTGCGATTCATGATGCCCTGCTCTGGTGGGCAGCCATCCTCATGTCGTCCATACTTGCTACAGTGTTGCAACTAAACACCTATGCCGCAAGACACGCGAAGGCTAAGTGGTTAAACTCCATAATGAACAGCTCAATGGAATTCGGCCGTCAAAGGACCACAACAGGTTCCCAGAAAAACGGCACACTGGGCAATGCCAGTCATTGCCATCACTCAGTAACACATAGCCAGTCTGCAGCAGACATTTGAAGAGTTAAGAAGTCAAAGAACACGCAGAATCTCCTGAGAATGTCTACCGCAGTAGTAGACGAAACGTCGAGTTTTAATGAAACCAGACTACGGTCATTTAGCCCGAAAGACATAAAATACATGAATTAAAATACCTGCCGTGAAAGTCTACAATTTTACAGAGTGGATTGAGTTATAAAATACACTACTTTCGAGATCATCATCATCGACATGAAGGTTTAGGCCTTTTGGTCTGTTCCGGTTTAAAACTGGCCACACCGTCTCTTCACAATTTGGCCAATACTTCTTTTTTATAGGATTATAATTCAGGATGGCTTTTGTTACTCTAGTTGGTGACATGCGTTGTACATGGTCTCTCTAATTAAACCTATATTTTTCGATCAGTCGGCCGCGATGGACTAGTGGTTATGCTCCTTGCCTCTGGTCCCGAAGGTCGTGGGTTCAAACTCGGCTGGGGTCGATGGATTTTTTAGGATGGAAAGATCCAAGGAGCAAGTCCTCCGGGAGGAATTTTAAGCCGTGGGCCCCGAATCTGAAGATTTTCAGGCTCGTAAAAGATCCTTA
This sequence comes from Diploptera punctata, assembly GCA_030220185.1. Classification (NCBI taxonomy): domain Eukaryota; kingdom Metazoa; phylum Arthropoda; class Insecta; order Blattodea; family Blaberidae; genus Diploptera; species Diploptera punctata. The sequence goes on along the minus strand of JASPKZ010007225.1, from coordinate 395,401 downwards.
AGCCTGAATGAAAAGGCCTCTAAGCAAAATTTACAGAATTTTCCCGTCCTAGTACTACCTTGGTTTCCTAGATGTCAGTATGAGGCGGAACGCTGACCACGGACCACTCAAATGACATCTGTACGGAAAAAAGTGTAATTAAATTAGTATGGTTCAAATTCTTCCCTGTAGGGGGAGATCGCCTAAATCTCTGTTAAGGGAAACATGAGCTTATAAATTTACAAGAAGATTTTTCGATCATTGCCTTAATTGGTTGTATATTTAGTTAATTCTTGATATGTATGCTTCTCCTAAAATCAAACAACGTACAACTTGCCACAGATAGAAGAACTTTCACTTCTGAAGTCAATTCGTTTTAATTGATCTGCAGTTAATGTCCAGTTCTCACTGCCATATAGAAGTAGTGGCAAATCAATTATTTTATAGAACTTCAGTAAAGTTTGTTTTTTGCACTTTACTTTTCAACGTTCTCTGTATTATTCCGCAGAATTGTCAAAATCTATTTAATTCCTGATGAACGTCATTAGTTTTCCTGTGTCCTATATTATATCCTAAATATTAAAACTCGTTTATTTGTTATAAAGGAATTTAGGTTAAGTTTAAGTTACAGACTCTCCTGGCTCTTCATTATCATTTTTCACCCATCATATCATCGGGGTAACGTAACTCCGCCTTCTAGGCGCCCCAACTTCAGAAGTGGGTTACAATTAAGTCAATGCCAGGAGAGAACACAGAAATGTCGAAATGACAATCTGGAGAATTGAATAAGAAAATATGTTCCATTTCTTTTCGAGATGTGTCACAGTTTTTTTTTTACAGGATAGCGATATGTAGCAGAGAAATCAGGAATGTTAATGTTCTTAGATTAAAACTTCTCCGATCCGTATCTGGGTTTCTGTTTACCGGGATATTTATGGGCGGCAGATTTCCTTAGGGAGGCAGTGTGTGTTTCCTTGCTGTCTTTAATGTCCTCTTTTCTCTAACGTAATTCCGCTGCTACTAAATCTCTTCACCATAATGAAACCACGCTCAAGTGAATGTGAAATCCGTGGAAAGGAAATCGTGCAATGCTCAAAATCCATTTCATAAATCCAAAAACTCAACATAGACCTAACAAGTTACTAGAGAGCCTTGATTCCCAATTCACTAGCCTCCGAAACATGTAAGCCTACAGCTAGTTACAGCTACGGTAGATTGTTAATTTCGAATATTTATTTCATATCATGTCTAGGCGGCTCTATGAGGCAAGCGGTTAGACGCTCGCCTCTCTCCACTGGGGTCCTGAGATCGATGTGAGTTTCGTGGTGGACGAAACGGAGGTGGGGCAGGATTTCTCGGGGTTTCTCCAGTTTTTCTCTGCCACAAATGTCATTCCACCGTTTTTCCATACTCATGCCATCCATTTCGTTTCATTTTATTCATCCGCCCCTGTGACGGTGCGTCAGGAATAGTCGACCGGCACCTTTGTAGTTCACAGACCTGTATAAATAAAGGGGATTCATTTCATCTCATTCCTCGAACCGACCCTCAGTTGGACACGAGTTGAGGATATTTCATATCAAGTCTGATTTCATATTTTACGGATAAGGAATTTGGAAAAGGAAGATTTCATAATCACAAAGTGTAATTGTCCCATAAACCTATAAAACTTTCCGTCACACATGAATAAACTCTTGGAAATTTAATAAATTTTACTTATAAAGAAGCAAAGGGTAATCAATATAAACCATACCTAATATGATGTCCGTACATCCCTATTCTGAGCTAATATTTTCCAGTCATTCCCTATGTAATTTAATTTTTGGCGTAACAACCAACTTCAGATCACAGCCTCCCTAAGAACTTTCCTCCAGACTTCCCTATTTCTGACGAGTGTCCACCAATTTCGAATTGTAAGTCTTCCCTATGTAATTTATCTCTCTCAAATCAACGATAATATTATTTTACAGTTTCATTCTAGGTATACTTGGGAGTTTTCACTCCGGCTTTCTTACAAGAAGTTTACAAGAAGCCTTTCTTTTTCTGCCTGTTCGTGTCACTTGTCCTATCCAACGCAGACTACGAGACTTGAATGTTCTTATTCCATCCTGTTCCCCATAGCGAACACGTAGCTCACTATTGTGCAGTTTTCTCCATTCGCCTCTCAGAATATAATAAATTAACATCACCTGTAAGCCACGAGTGGCGGGGCATGTAAAATAATATAAAGGGAGAGATTAAATTAAGCGAAGAAAGAATATTATGCAATATGGAATCAAATAATGTACGATGCAATTATAGATTTTTACGAATTCATTTTGAAGTTTCGGTTTCATTAACGCTTCGTCTCCAAAAGTCGCAACTCATCCATGAAAACTCATTCCAAGCCATTTAACGTAGATACATATATAATTATAATTGTAATGGTATGTACAATTTACAGATAATTTTAACAACTGACTGAATCTGTCCATGACCCTAGTGCAATAAATCTAAGGCAAAATTATTAGAAGTCTCTTTCAGCTCTTTTGAAAAAGAAACATTCTTGTAGGTTTCTGGACCCAAATTAAGAGCTTCATAATTTTAATATAAATTATACATGGACTTTTGCATTGCTTTATTCTATTAGTTAATATGGAAATTGAAAACCTTGTAGTTATTTTATTGGAATTAATCGAACCATGCGGTTTGGTAATCAAAACCAAGAATACATAACATAACCGTATAAAGCATTTCATGAAAACCACGACAATCCTATTCTGTAATTCAATTATGTAGAACATAACCACTGTCATGCCTACCACGACATGTGGCTATGAAATCAAATATACATACAGAATATAATACAAAATTACAGTCATATGTTCATCTGTTATTTATAAACCATACTGTTGAAAATGTAACCACACACTTATATTTACTGAACTGGTAATAACCAAGGAAAAGTTACTCAATTTAAATATTTGAATTTCAGTTAAATATTAATATGATTTATGATATTCAAAATATTGTCTTCTAAATGACATGGAATATTGTGGTTAGGAAAGTTGGAAATTAATTTAGTTTTGTGATGTTCTGTTATACGATTAAATGTATAATAAAATCCTTTGAGGTATTATTTAGAATATAAAATAATAAAATTAGCATCTGATAGGTGTCATCTTCTACAACTTGGTGATTTTTTAAACATGAAGGCCATTCGGAAACAACATACATCTTCAGTAAAATATAGTTTCAGACTTTCTTCTGATGATGAAAGGGATTCAGAATCTTTCAAGTTTTAAAAACGCCAGGAACATCGGCACTATCTGGTATTAATTGTATTATTTTTTATTGTTCCGTTATATATAGTAACAGTAGAAATGTTTGTTTTTAACTAATATGAGTGGCAGTAATATAGGTGCATACATTTGAAGTCTCACTACCCGAAGATACACTATAACTATTTTGACATATGGTGGTGCTTGTGTGGCCAAATAATCCTAAGAGCCATACTGACAGCAGCTTTGCTACTTGTGGCATCTCCCTTGTCAGGCAGGTCGTAGGCGACGACTTACAAAGGGAACTGTCAACCAATGCATGCCGAAACCTACCTTGAAATTTCTCCCAGAGAAGTGTTGTGATGTACCAAAACACTGTCCAAAACAAATTATCTACATTTTAAAGTGAAAAGCACAGAAATAGAAGTCAGAATTCAGCACTGCACCCACTGTACGGAGCAGAGCACATCCCGAATGAGTTGAGCACTGAATGGAGTGAAACGGGATGCAGCGTGTACGGCGGGTAGTGAGGTTTTTCCAGTCTGCCAATACAGGAGTTGTCTAACTTATCTATAGTTTGAATGAGAGTTTTGGCGCTTGATTTTAGTGCTTGTAGTTAAAAACGGCTATCGAACAACGACTGGAACTCGTAATTTATTCCTGACTTACTTTCGCATTTGAATGACTCGTTGACTAACTAGCATCTCTCTTATAAACGATGTCTGAACAATTTAGCAGGCTTGACTGGATTTCTCTCGAATTGTAAGCCATAGAGGCCGATTCTTCCAGAAGTTATGTATAGACGCATGTGGATGGATCTCAGCGGACCTCTCTGGCTGGTGAGTCCGCTTTTACCACACAAGGAGAGACTTGTTTACCTGCCGTCGCCCGCATATTTCAATAGCCGGCCCAACAATTCGTAACAATAGTTGAGCCTATGTTCAATTTCTTTGTGCATCTAATTCTTGTTTGTAATTATTGTTTTTAGGGAAATTTGGAAGAAATGGCTGAATTCAAATTCCTAGGAATAATAGTTGCAAAGAAGAATGAGGTGCGGAAAAAAATTAAACACAGGCTCAATTCTGGAAATGCATGCTATTTGCGTTACAGGAACTCTAGTCATAAATTCTCTAAAAAAACATTAAACTGAAAATATATTTAACAGTTATTCTTTCAGTTATATTTATGAATGCGAAACATGGACTGTTACTTTAAGGGAGGAGAAAATATCACAAGTATTTGAGAATAAAGTTCTTAGAATTCTTTTAATAATAGAGAGATGAACAGACAGGTAATGGAGAAGACTTACATAGTAAGATACATGATTATGGGAAACCACATATAATAAGAAGATTTACGTCTCGTAGATTACGGTGGGCAGGACATGTGGCACTAATGGGAATGAAAGAGGGGCTTGGAAGATCCTTGAGGAAAACCAGAGAGAAAACGCCCAGTCGGCTGGACCAGAACAAAGTGGGGGAAAATTTTAATAATGATTTTAGGGAAATACATTTTAGGGGATGATTGGAAAACATTAGTTAATGTATGGAGAGTTTATTAACGTGCAGTCATGAACTGATGGGTTCGAAATTGCCATTGAGCTAGTTAGTTATTTGAATTACGTAATTTCTTGAAAATGTCCCACATTTGTTGTTAAGTGACCATTCCCATTTAAAAATGTATATTTCTAAAAACAAATGTTCACCTATGAGATTGAAGGTAGAAGAAGATACGATTTATTTGTTGCTATTTAATGATGCTCAACTACTGATGACAGATGATTACGAATATTTAGAGTACCTAACAAGAAAACTGAAGGAGGAATATGAAAAAATGGGAATTAAAGACATATTTCGAAAACGAAAAAGTATGTGACAATAGGAGATAAATAAAAATATCTGAACTTAGAAGATAAACAAGAAACAATAATAGCATATGATGGTGTATATGTGCATTTGGGGACAAAAAAAAATGCAAAATGGAAATCATGATGCTGAAACAAAATCATTTTTAATTAAATAGTAATGAGTGCAATGACATACGGCGCAGAAACACGAGCATTAAAATCTAGAACAATAAGTAAATTAAGGGGACCGACTAGAGAATCTAAAACTTATTTTAGCTTTCATCTGATTGTTTTGAATTTTTTATCACAACATTCATTATGTGTTTATAGAAGCGATTCTGTGAAGTGTGGTGTTTATAAGTAGAATAGTTTCAGAATTATGATTTTCTGGGGAGTGAAAGACGTGCATGGAAACTTCTTGTAGGAAGCCAGAGGGAAAACGCCCAGTTGGTAGACCAAGAATGAGGTGGGAGAACAACATTAACTATGATTTGAGGGAAGTAGATTATACAGGGAATGATTGGAAAGCATTAGCTCAGGATAGGGATGTATGGAGAGCTTATGTCCGCGCGGCCATGAACCTTCGGGTTCGATAGTGCCAGTGAGTAAGTAAGTAAGTAAGTAAGTAAGTAAGTAAGTAAGTAGTAAGTAAGTAAGTAAGTAAGTAAGTAAGTAAGTAAGTAAGTAAGTAAGTAAGTAAGTAAGTAAGTAAGTAAGTAAGTATTATGATTTTCTAGAACTATTTTTGTAATATTTTCTAAAAATGCTCCTTACGATGCATTTTTAAATATTCTCTGTCGTAATTTGAGATTCAGTGTATTTATGATTCCACTAAACATATTTGCGACGCACAAAATAGGAGGATATTGCTTATTTTTAATGTTTTGAAGAAAAACTATCACACTTATTATTTCTTCCATCTCAATTTAAAAGAGCACATGTGTCTTACATTAGTAACTGCATAGCAAATTTAAATTAGCATTTATTGGAGAGTTTAACCACAAAATTTCACTTTGATAACAAAATTGCATCCTAAGAAGTATTTTAAGTTTTGGAAAATGTCAAAAAAATGTTAACATAAAAAACGCATATTAAATTTTAAGTAATAATGTGCAAGGGCATTTAAACTCATACGTCACGGAGTCAATTTTGCTCTTACAATAAAAAAAATTACATGAAAATGATCCTAAATAATCAGAGTTATTAAAAAGCAAATAAACAAAAATGCAGTTTTTTTGCCATTTTTCAACACTTTCAACAGTCGGTCCCCTTAAATTCTGCAAAATTGATTTTTGGAGACGTTCAAATAGAATTTCTAGAAGATATACAATTAGAAGCAGCGTAATTAAACAAAAGTAAATATTTAAACTTAAGTTGTGGATTTCAGAAAAAAATAATAAGATGGTAAGTATGATTTGAGGGAAGTATATTATACAGGAGATGATTGGAGAGCTTATGGGTTCCAAAGTGCCAGTGAGTTAGTTATGGCCATTAAAAAAAATGACAGAAGATAGATTCCCAAGCAGAATATTAGAATGGATGCCACTTGGTAGGATAAGAAGAGGACGGCCAAAAATAGCGTGGATTGATAGTTTTTTTTAAATCATGAAGGGAGAAAGATTAGATGGTAGAGATTGGAATGACAAAGAGATGCACAGGAGAATGACATTAGATTAATTGGACGCAGGAAGGTGTTGTGAAACATAGTGAAAGCTGCTAAATATATATATATATATATATATATATTTATAAGTGTTGATATGTGATTTTAATGTACCTAGGTAAATACAAATTGTTATCGTAAATTCAGTTTGTAAAACTTGTTGGTTCATTTTCAAAACAAACTCCTGGTCATAAATAAGCAAAGATAATGTCTTTCTGGTTAGAACTGTGTGTGCTGTCGCTGGATTTATCGCGTCTTTAGCGAGAGAGTGAGAAGAAGAGATTCTGGATCTGTGGGCCGGATATCCGACGCCACCGTATGGCCCCAGCGGGTCTAGCATCTCCTTTTGTCCCCAACTCCCCCTCCCGTGACAAGCAAATAGTTGCTTCCTACCCGCACCGAGGCGGTTCGTTAACCGTTCCGTCTACTGGGACACGAGCAAGACGGGCATTATCACCACAACACGCGCAAGGTAGTTTTCAACTAACCATCTTCCATGCCAAATAACGGAATTAAATATCTATTTGGATGTAGATAACCTCATACTCGAAACAAGGAAAATAAAAAAAAAATGAAAATTTTAAAATATCTTGAGTCAATGGTTACAAGTTTAGACACATGTGAAATAGATTTGTACAAACTAGAATTGCAATGGCAAAAAGTGCAACTAAGACATTACATTGAATAATTTGAAAACAAACATATTACAAAGGAAACTAAAATGAAAATTTATAAGAGCGTAATACAGATATTTGTCATATGGAAGTGAAACTTGGTCTTTGACGGAATTACAAAAGAATGAAATAAAATTTGATTATCTTAGATTATCTTAGAAGAAGTCTTAAAAAACAAGACAGGATAAAATAATTAATTAATTACTGCGGAGAGAAATGAATGTCGCCACATCTGTTAAGAGGATTGAAAATCAAACTCTTAAATGTTGTGGCCATCTACAAAGAATGGAAAATGAAAGATGGTCAAAAAATATATACCAATGGTCAACCCCTGGAAGAAATAAACGTGGCAGACCAAGATGGAAATGGAAAACTTATGTCAGAACTATAATAGAGGATAGAAATTTGGAAGAAGGATACTGGAATGATATAAATAAATGTAAACTGAAGACGGCAAACCTATAAATGAGGAAAGCTGAAGAAGAGGAAGAAGCTGAAGAAGAAGAAATATTAATAGCTATTGTTACGTTTATCGAGGTCAACCGCTGTGGTCTCGAGGTAGTGCGCTGCCTTGTAATGCAGCGGACCCGGGTTTATTTATTTATTTTACCTGATGGAGTTAAGATCGTAAGGTCTTCTCTTCCACTTCACCAGGGTTAAATTATACATAATAACAATTTGAATTTTCTGCAAGTTGATTAACCTTCCGTCGGGCGCATCTGATCTGAGATACACAGGTTGTCAATTTCACTGCCATCAGACGGCGTAGACGACTGGGCATCCGAGTAGCTGTTTCTTTTTACCTGCTCTAAACAACCACACCACTCAGTTTGTTCTCGACCGTTACCACGGCGGGTTGTAAATATTTTGTTCAGAGATGCTCATTACGCCCGAAGTCTTTGCATTATTGAAGATGTGTATTTTAAAAATATTTGCAAAAATAAAATTATTTATTTAACATATTTAGACTAAATAATGTTATATTCTTGAATAATTTTGCTAAAAACATAGGCTAAAAAGTTGATAATGTGAACTATTTTCAATATATTTTAACTGAACCTAACTTGTTCTTACTTTTATATCATGTTGTTTAGAGGCTTGTCACACATTTTCTAAAAATTTGTTTAATCAATATTTTAGATCCAAAAAAAGTTTTCTAGCAGCACATTTTGAATATTTTATCCTTTGGAATCCCAAACAATAACATTTCTTCGACTTCCATTGTTCAGATTTGCAAACATTTTTTTTAAACACCTGTGCTGATCAGGCAGATTGGCAAAGAGTTTGTTAAATACATTTTTTTAAACCTGTGCTGATCAGACAGATTGCGCCCGAATTCGAAGGTCAGAATATTGCGCTCGACGGAAGGTTAATGATACGCAATATCGTATAGGCTTCACAATATATAGTTAACAAGGGAAAGAAAGAAAAATAGTTATAATAATAATAATAATAATACATATAATAATACTAATAATAATAATAAATATAATAATAATATATAATTTGATTAAGTAATTAGGTTGTGTTCGATCCCTGGTCGGGACAAGATTCCTGGGTGACTTTTTTTTTTCGGGGTTTTTCCTCACTTTAAGACAAATGTCAGAAAATTTTAAGGCCCAAACGGTCATCATATGGCCTTCATAATCATTACTCATATTCGCCTCAGATTAAGTTTAGGATTCAGGACTCTCCTGGAGCACCATTATCATCATCATCATCATCACCAGTCATATCATCAGGCAGCTTAACCCTGCCTTTCAGATGTCCAAACCTTATAAGTGGGTTACAATTACGGCAAAACCAGGAGAAAACACCAGGAACGTCGAAATGACAATCTGTGGCATTGGATAAAAAACGTTTATCGACATTATTTAATAGCAAAGGTTATCTTTGCAATTCAAATTTGGGATAACAACTTTTTCACAGGTGAATTATTTTTCTGGCTTTCAGTTATTTTCTACTTCTTCTTCTATATCATGAAATTAGGCCATAGACCTGTTTCCACATCAAAAGACCGTATTCTTCCATCTAGTTATGAGGCGCCTAATGTTTCTTCTTCCTTTGAGTTGGTAGCGAAGCAAAATGTGTGGGAGTCTATTACGTATTTGAATTTTAAAATACCTTTTCAGGATTTTTGGCCGTGTCTTGCAGTATTGTCTTCTCGAAGTTTTATCACCTACTGTGGGTGACATCTTCAGGAGATATTGCTTGTTTAAATTCTCGTAGTAAACTACTAACTAGCTGTAAATTTGTGTGATTTTACCGTAAATATGTATTTGAAACAACAAATGGGCGAGCTGCTCTATGTTTCACATTAAACAATTGCAACTCTTGCCTAAACCAGGAAGTAAAGAAGAAGAAATTTACTCAGATACATAGTTACGGTAAAATCGTACAAATTAACAGCTAGTTAGCAATTTACTGTGACTATTTAACTCATGCCACAAATGCTAATCAATGACCAACCACGTTTCAATAAATGTTGTTTTACAACCAATGACAGTCGTGTTTCACCTCGCTCTTTATCGATTTCTCTTTATCAGCTCTTACTTTTGTGATAAAGAAAGCTCCTCCTTTTTAATGTTCTGAACAGGTCAAAGCATTATTTTTCTCCAACAAATACATTGAATATAGCAAATAATGAAAAGATTCCTTGATTTTACTGAGTTGTTTACTAAAAAAAATAAATGAATAACACGTAATGTTGATTATGATATATAGTTTGATGTGTTTCATTATTTCTCCACTTGGGTGCACTCTTACAATATTGCGATCTTATTTGGCCAAAAATAATATGATCAAGCAGCAGTGAATGAACATAACCTCACATTTCTGATTTGTTTTCAAACATCGCCGTTTACATTAAATATATAAATATTTGAAGATAACTATAGATAAACAATGATTTGTGAGTAAACAGCTTAATTTTATTCGTTAAATAGTCCTAACAAATTCCACTCTTGATTTCAAAATTCTCTAGATAAATTCACTCCTCACTTCGTGAGTCGTGAATTTATCGATACTTTGGAAATCACTCGTGGCATTACTTATGAGAATTTAAACTAGCAATATCTCCTGAAGATATCACCCACTATAGGTGATGAAACGTCGAGAAAACTACACTACAAATCATGGCCAAGATTCCCGAAAATATATTTTAAAATTCTTAACGATAGCCATGAAAGTCTTAATCATTATGTTAGGCGTTATTCCTTCTCTATATTGGAGCCAGTTAGATCTTAAATTTTGAATTTTATCTATAATACTTTTAAGAAGAGAAGAGTAAAATGATGCGCTAGAATGGACCAGATAAGAAACGAGGATATCCGTGAAGAACTGCAGATCTACTCCATAAAAGAAAATATATTTAACAACTAGATTCAGTGGAAAGAATATGTAGAAACAATTGAAGAAAGTAGATTACCAAATAAAATCTTACATTATATCCGAGAGGAAGAAGAGATGTCGGACGTCCTCGGAAGAGATGGTCTTAGATCTATTAGTGAAGACGGAATAGGCAACTAATGCCTAAACCAGGAAGTGAAGATGAAGAAGAAGAATACTGGCGCAAAGCCCGTAATGCGGCCAGACGACACTACACTTACTGGGCAATCATCAAGAGATAAACAAGACTTACAAAAAAAAACAGGATCAATCGATTTGGATAAATGAAAATTTTGAAGCATACAGTTTTTTTACATGCAGTAAATCTTCGACACAGACCCATAGTTCCCTTAAACTAAAAGTGCATGTTTCGCATCCATATAATATAACTGGGAGAATAACAATTTTATACATTTTCACTTTAACCTTTTTTGAACGGAATTGGCACGACAAGTGTCGGAGTAATGTATAATAGCACGCATTTCAGAATTGAGCCTATGTTTATTTATTTTTTTTGAGCATCGCATTCCTATTTGTAATTATTGTTCCCTGTAATTGAATTCAGTCACTTCTTCATAATTTCCCTCATTTGTCATTAGCTGTCCATTTCCATTATATAATGTATTTCTATGTGTCAACATATATTTAGTTTTATTGGTGTTTACTTCCAGCCCCAATCCATCCGGGGTACGTATAATTAAATATTTTAATTATGAAATGTGGGGAAATTGTTTCTTTATAAAGTGGGAGTAGGGGTATTATACTGGATGCGGGGCGATTTTTATCCATTTTACAACGGAGTTGAAAGTCATGTCATATGATTGTTGGTATAACTGACTTTGAAAGCAATACCGTGTTTTCGCATCGCACAATGGAACTACCCCTGGAGGTCACTTCTACACGCAGTACAAACACAAGACCATTTCCTGTACAGAACACACTTCTTTCAATATTCAGATTTCAATACAAGCATCAACATAACGTAACTGTGCATATATTTCAACTAGGCTACAACCTATGTTCCCATGATGTTTGTTTTCAATTCGTCAAATACACTTACATTGTATAAAGTGGATTCGTTTTCATTTGATAAATTTCAACTAGGAACATTGTGCATGGTAGTCCAATACGGGACAGCAATACAACAAGTCGCGAAATATAAGTTTCGAACTAAAGCAGAATTAGCAACTTTGGTCTATCTGTGAGTTGGATACACAGCAAGGCATCTAAACATTAAATAATAATAATAATAATAATAATAATAATAATAATAATAATAATAATAATAATAATAATAATCATCATCCGGTAACATGGCAGCTGCCGCCGTCTTCCGGAAACCAAAGCCATTACTCTCTGTCCATCCATTGATCTTCCTCCAATCCTCTGATATTCATAGCTGCTTGTACCCCTTCTATCCAAGTTTTCTTCGGTCTTCCTCTTCTCCTCCTTTCCATTGGAATCCATTCCATAACAATTTTAGGCAATATTTGCTCTGACATTCTTTTGACATAGCCATACCACTAATAATAATAATAATAATAATAATAATAATAATAATAATAATACTGATAAAAATGATAGAAATAATGATAAAATAATGATAATATTAATAATAGTGATAATAATAATGATAGTAATGATAATAATAGTAGTAATGATAATATTAATAATGATAATGATAATGATAATGATAATAATAATGATAAAAATAATAATAATAGTGATAATAATAATGATGATGAAATGATAATAATGATAAATATAATGATAATAATGATAATAATAATGATAGTAATGATAATAATAGTAGTGATAGTAATAATAATAATAATAATAGTAATAATAGTAATAATAATAAAGATAATTTTAATAATAATGATAAAAGTAATGATAATAATAATAATAATAATAATAATAGTAATGATAATAATAGTAGTAATAATAATAGTAATGATACTAGTAATATTAATAATGATAATAATAATAATAATAATAATAATAATAATAGTGATAATAATAGTGATAATAATAGTAATAGTAATTATAATAGTAATAAAATAATAATATTAATAATAATTATTTATTTATTTATATACAGATTTTCAATGTTTACACTTCTGTGCATAAAGTTTTATTTTCCATCTCAACTCGTCCCTATCCATCCACTCCATTTCCCTTCAGCTCTATTGTTCTCATTCCAGTTCTTATTTATTCCTTCCACGAGTTTCGAGGTCTTTCTTTCTTTCTTCTTCCAGGAGGACACCATTCCAATGATTTTCTGGGTAACCTTTCTTCTTGCAGACATTCGTCGTACATGCCCATATCAATTCAACTCATTATATATTTATATAATTTACTATTGGATATTTAATATTCATTTTGTACATTAATAATAACTCACTGGCACTATCGATTCCGTAGGTTCATGGCCACGTGGAGATATGCTCTCCATATATCCCTATCGTGAGCTAATATTTTTCAAACATTCCATTTATAATTTACTTCCCTCAAACCATTATTAATGTTACTATCCCACTTCATTATTGGTCTACCTACTACGCATTTCCCATCGGGTTTGCCTACAAGGAGTTTCAATTCCTCTCTTTCATACCGCATTCGTGCTACATGTCCTGTACATCGCATTCTATGAGACTTAACTGTATAGTAATAATAATAATAATAATAATAATAACAATAATAATAATAATAGTCTAATAATAACAAATAAAAACAATAATAATAAGAATAATAATGACTATAATTAAAGTAGTTTTATTTAAACTGGCAGAATAGCCCGAGGTTTGTTGATTTTTTAATAATAATTATTATTATTTTTAATATCATCATCATTATCATCGTCCACCACAGTGATTTTGGAACAACTTTGTTGCCTCGGACACAGCGAGCAAGGTTCGATTCCCGTTTGAAACAATTCTCCTATGTGAGGTTTTTCTTCATCTCTAAGACAAATGTCAGGAAATACAAGCCCCAAAATGTCGTCAGATATCATCTGGCTATCATAATTATCATATATATAATGTTCAACCTGTTAAAGTGAATGGATGAATGAATGGTGTGTCTTATCTCAAATGATCGTTTTGTCTCGGAAGTGACATGGGATTGAACTAATCACTTATCCATGGAGTCCATCCATGTGCTTGCGTGGGCAAAAACAAAATGTTTTTCAGAATTACGAATCTTCTGCCAACAGGGCGTGACTCTGTAAGGCTCGGGTGCGTAGGGAATGTAAAATTAAGGTAAAAAGATAGATGTTGAACTAACAAGGGAATTGCCATTCATTGCATGTCGAAATTTACCTTGAAATTTTTCCGACTGAAGCGTTGCGATGTACCAAGGCCGTGTCGAAAAAAATGATGTGCCTTTTTAACTGGAAGCCATTTAAACTATAGGTAAATAATTAAACTCCAGAATTTGGTGAAATGGATAACCCTGATATCCTGCCCGCACGCCGCGTTCCGCCACGCTACATTCCGCCTTTCTCACGCAGAGTGTCCATGTATTTCGCACAGCGGGTTGCCATTACTGGATTCTAGCTTCAATTTTTGTGCCTTGCAGTTAAAAACGGCAGATACATTTTTGGACATCACAACTCTTCTCTGGAAGGAAAATCAAGGTAGATTTCGGCATCCAATGATTATCAGTTTCCTTGTAAGGTAAAGAGGGTTGTTCACTCCTGTACTTATAATGGCCTAATTATAATTCTCTTTTTAGGAAAGTAAGTTGAATTTTCCAGAGAGGCCTTGGTATACATCGACAACGGCATATAATTGCTCAACTTACTTCCCTAGGGAATAGAAGTAGTTGACTTAATTAATAACGTAAAAAGTTACCTACTTAAAATTTTATTGAATAATACAATTCAATTTTATTGTAAAACACATATTTCTCGCTTTATTGGTAATAGCAAATGAACCAGACAACAATAAACAACTGCAATTGTTTTATCAACATTCCCTTGCTATTAAACAATTCAACCCTTCAAACCAAGATGATGAATTCAAACGAAATGTAAAAATTAAACATAATTATTAGTACAGGAGTATACAATAGCATATTACGGTGCGAGATTGGGAAGTGGTTTTTACAGAATCGAGGGAACTGTTTAAATACCGAACGATAGCGAGGTTGTACTTTATTTCTTGCGCGATAGTGTTTTCAAAATAATAAATACGCCTAATAGTAAAATAACATTTTTGTTGGAAATATTTGCTTTAATTATAAACAACTGACTAACGTTAACAGCGTGGGCAATGGCTATTAGTTGAAAGTACAGGAAGCCGTGAGACGAATTCGTGATAAAATGGCAGCAAGTACGTATTTATTGTTTTATATTGTTTCAAATAAAGTTCAAATCATTTAAAATGCAGTGATCTGTTTCGTACCTTTTGGATATATTTTGTTTATACATTGTACGTAGTAAACATAGAGGGCAGTGGTTTTACTTCCCGCACGAAGTTTGTAATATGTAATATTACAATATAATTATTAAGGGGGTGACGGGTGAAAAATTGACCATTTAGGATCAAAATTAGCATTTTTTTTGTTTTTGTACTAAAAAATAGCCCGTTCTCTAATGTATATGTTGGCAAAGTTTCAGAGGCCTATGGCGCTTCTAAGTGCCCTAAATTACGTCAGAGTTAAAAGGATGCGCCAGTTAAATACTACCTGCGTGCAAATCTTTAAACTTGTTTTTCTACACTTTTATTTCCACTGCATTTTTATACACTCAAAATTAAATGGAATTCAGAAATGTTGTCCTAGAAGGTTCACATATTTACTGCATGTCCTACAAACAATGGGTAACAAAGCAGTGCGTGGGGTTCATGATTGAAGTAGTATTTTAAGGAATAAAAAATAAAATGTATGTAATTATTATTTTTTTGTAATTCCATGTATGAGGTACAACATTATTTTTTTCTCCCTTTGTATTCACATTATAAGAATTCTAACGCATCATGTTTTCTAA
Organism: Diploptera punctata; assembly: GCA_030220185.1. NCBI lineage: Eukaryota > Metazoa > Arthropoda > Insecta > Blattodea > Blaberidae > Diploptera > Diploptera punctata. The sequence goes on along the minus strand of JASPKZ010007225.1, from coordinate 379,602 downwards.
ATATTTTAGGGGTCTTGTAAAAAATCAAACATTTTACTAAAAAATTGTGGAACCCATTTAATTATAATATAAGCAATTTAAAAATATATAATATTTAATAACTCATGAAATAAATGTCTCACAAGAACGAAACGTAAACACATCATTATATATCATGCAGTGAATGTTGGTACAAAACATCAAGCCTCTAACTCAACAAATGTAGAAAATAGAAATTTCACCCACCACCCCCCTTAACCCATTCGCTTCAGATTAAATGCTCAATGCGTTTTCCCAGAAACCGGATTTAAATTACCGTAAATTATATTGTCTTTTTTCAGACATTTAAAACAAACAAAGGATAACGGTACTTGAGATCACAATAAGGATAAAGACAAAAACATATTCCTCTACTATTGATAAATGTTAACATAAGATTACCCTGCCAAGGGATGTACAAAATTTTACAAAATATATAACAGCAGAGTTAAACGAGTGTACCTCGTCTTCTGAATTGAAGGCCATGTAACAGCCGGAGAGTATGCCTCGTCTTTTGAGGCGAATGGATTAAGTTGGCAACCCCAAAATGTAGGAAGTTGAACTTTCAATCATAGTCGCCATTACTGTAAGTACGTCAAAACTCACTATCGCGCAAAAAAATTATATACGCAATTCGGGAATTAAGTACATTTCTAGTCTCGAACTTATTTGCTAACCCTCGCTAAAGCTCGGGCTCAAACACGTCCTCGACTAGTAATGTACTACTTACTTCCCTAGTTGCGTACATAACTAATAACATTGTTATTAATTTCATTAGTATTGTGACAGGCTCATCCAACAATCGTTTCCATTCGCCATACTGTTGTTTCCACTGCGCATGGCACTACAAACAGCAATCATAATACAGGAGAAACATTGCAACTGGATTGTGTTTACGTGAAAGTGCACGTACAAAGCCATCTCTATTAACAATACGTGCATTAACGCATCGCTTGTCATTTGTTAATCGAAACCCAATGTCACAGGTGACCCTGGAATGTAACGCATGTGTAATTAGATTTAGATGCATATTGCTAAACCACAAGAATCCCTCAACAGGCATCATTACACACGTCATCCCATTTGACACTCATTTTATCGCATTACTTAGTGCAATTGTTTCTCCCATTCACCGCAATACAATGAAATTTCTTACCATATGTATTGTTTATATAAATAATTAGCTTCGTATATTTGTGATTTCTAGACTTATAAATCGCTCAACAGATTTTTATGAAAATTTGTTAGTACAGGCTTTCAGTTACAGCGAGTGTTTAGCCGCCATCTGTTATGTTCTAATTCTATAAGGCGTAGGAATTCATTTGAAACGAAATTTTAGAAATTTTTCTAGCGATCGCAATTTTCAATTATTCATAAAGAAACTCAGTATATTCTATTAAAATGTACGGATGTAAAAATTGTCAAAAACTAAGCGACATCCGACAGTTAGAAGTGGGGATTTACCTGCAATTTGAATTAAAAATTGAATCTAACAACCGTTATAATTGGTATGTCGCAATATATACCTAACCTACAATTTAATGAACGTCTAATTTTATTTTTACTTATTCAACTTAATAACATCCTCAACTCGTGTCTATCTCAGGGTCGGGTCGAGGGATGAGATGAGACGAAGCCCCTTTATATAGAGGTGAATGAATGACAAGGGTACCGGCCGACCACGCCTGACGCACCATCACAGAAGCAGATGAACGAAATGGATGAGATGAGTATAGAGAAACAGTGGAATTAAATTGTGTGTTGGAAAAATGGTAGAAAATCCCGAGAAAAACCTGCCCAAACTCCATTTCGTCCAACACGAAAACTATATGGAGTGACCGAGACACGATCTAGGGACCCCAGCAGTGAGAGGCGAGCGTCTAACCGCTTGCGCCACTGAGCCACCATTCTTATTCAAGTAAAACAAATATTTAGGCGTAGGAGTGCATTCCGAGTGTTATCTGGTGTTTAATGTAATATTCGATTATAAATGCTTTGTCTATAGATATTTCGAACCTAGAAGGTAAAACCAGACATTGATATGAGTATAAAATACTATACACTAAGCAGCGATGTGCATCTGTGACACAATGTGCCACTGAGTCGTGACGTAATGTCTCCCTCCACGGTGCCGATGCTGTTATGAATGATGTAAGCTTGGAGTCAAATACAGTGACGGATGGTCGAGCTGAATAGTTAACATACATTGTACAACCTAGCAATGAATGTTCGACACTGAAAACATAACAAATGTAATAGCGGTAGATAGGGGATACGTGCGTTTTCCCTCATTCGGTTGACTTGCGCATCTCTGGTACTGCAATATGTATGTAAGAAACAACGTGATATTGTTGTAAATTTGGACTCTAAACGTAAATGAAGTAATACCACTAGAGGCATTTGTAGGCTCTTTGGGTAATATGAGTGTATTACTCCCACCTCTGTATGGTTCCATATTTACTCTCATAATATGTCTGAAAAACATTACCTCGGGATAGGGATGTATGGAAAGCTTAAATCCGCGCAGCCATGAATCTACTGGTTAGATAGTGCCCGTGAGTTGGTTAGAAATAAATATAAAAATACACTTCTTCTTCTTCACGGTTTAGGCTTATTTACTAGCCTGTTCCAGCTCCAAATTGCTGCTGTTTCCATTTTTCTTTGGTCTTCCCAAACTTCTTCTTCCTCGTGGTGAATAGCTGTATGCTGCTTTTGGTATTCTATTCTCAGTCATCCTTTCCAAGTGTTCTTTCCAGTTTGTTCTGTATTTCACTATTGTTGTGTTTAATTCCTCCACTTTTAGTTGTCTTATTTCTGTGTTATGTTTTTTGTCTGTTCTTTGAAATCCTGCTATTGGTTTGATGAATTTAATTTCAGCAGCTTGTATTCTGGCAGATTGTTGTGTTGTCACTATCCATGTTTCGGATCCATAAGTAATAATATGCACTGCCATTGTCTTACATAATTTCATTATAATAAAAATACACAATCATAAAACATTATTCATTTATATATGTGAATTTATGTTCATGTTTGCAATATTTTAACAGTATTGGCAATCAAAGAAAATGAAGAACAAGTGATACAAGTAATACAAAGAAAGCAATTACAGCAATTAATAATTCAAAAAAATGGTTCAAGCACAGTAACTGAAAATACGATCTTCAATGCATCAGAGGACAAAATGTAAGAATCTTTAATAACTAAAACAGAAAGTGAGAAAAGTAATCCATTAATTGACAAATATACTAAATCACTAATTGACAAATTTTGTGAAATTATCTCGTTTCAAATGAAGGAGATAAGAAAATCCATAGACTTCATGTCTTCCAAATTCGACAATATCATCAGTCAACTCAGTGAGGCCAATGAGAAAATAGAGCATCTTAAAATAGAAAACAGTTTTCTCAAGCAATATAACAGTGAGTTATTCTACAGAATTCAAGAACTGGAACAATACTAAAAAAATGTGACAACTTAATTCTTTATGGCGTTCAACATACAAGAGGTGAAGTGGTTAGTGAAATAATACAATATTTTTTCAAAAGTGATTGGCGCTCAGGAAATTACTAATGATGAGTCCACCATGCATATGCGTCCACCAAAACCAGTAAAATTAGACCTATTATCATAAAGTTAAAAAAAGAACAAGTAAAGATGTCTTCTTTGCTAAAATCAAATCACAATGCAAGAAAGATAAAAGTAAATATGGCATACGCTCTAAAACTTCTTCGTAATCATTTTGATACTGGAAAACTGTAAGTGAGCATTTAACTAATTTCTCGAGAAATAGTTTCAATAAAGCAAGACTGGTAGGAAATGAATAAAAATGTTACAAATTTATTTGGACAAAATATTGTAGAATATTTATGAGTAAAAATGTAGAATCGCTAATTATAAGAATGTATGATTAAAACAACATAACTATCTAACTCACTGGCACTATCGAACCCGTAGGTTCAAGGCCGCGCGGACATAAGCTCTCCATACATCCCTATCCTGAGCTAATGCTTTCCAATCATTCCCTGTATAATCTATTTCCCTCAAATCATAGTTAATGTTATTCTTCCACCTTATTCTTTGCCTACCAACTGGGCGTTTTCCCTTTGTTTTCCTACAAGAAGTTTCCATGCACACCTTTCATTCCCCATTCGTGCCACATGTCCTGTCCATCGCAGTCTATGAGACTTATTATATCTGGCTTCTTATAAAGACCATGTAGTTCACTGTTATGAAGTCTTCTCCATTCACCTATCTGTTTATCTCTCTTTGGTCCAAAAATTTTCCGAAGAATTTTATTCTCAAATACACGTAATCTCTTTTCCTCCCTTAAGGTAAGAGTCGATGTTTCGCATCTATATAATATAACTTAATTTAATTGCTTAACCCACTCGCTTCAGGTTTAAATGCTCACTGTAGTTCCCCCAAAAACAGAATTTAAATCACCGTAAGTTATATTTTATATTTTAAGACATTCAAAACAAACAAAAGATAACGGTACTTGAGATCTCAATAAGCGTGAATGCAAAAACACATTCCTCTTCTATTCATAAATGTTAACAAAATATTACCCCGCCTAGGGATGTACAAAATAGTGCAAAATATATAACATCGGAAATAAGCGAGTGTACCTCGTCTTCCGAGTTGAAGGCCATGCAACAGCCAGCGAGTCTACCTCGTCTTTTGAGGTGAATGGGTTAATATCGTATCATTTTTTACAAAGCTGCTTAATACAATTATAGTATTTTATGAGTTTCACAAATGGAACATATTAAACAAAGAATTACTAGAAATGAAAATGAATATAAAATGGATATAGTTTTTTTTATGCGAGTGATTTACTAAGGTGAAACATAGTTAGTTGGACGATGTGTAATTCATAAGGTTTAAAGCACATTTCATCCGTTGGAATTGAAACAAGTGTAGGTAATTCCCGCAGTGAAACGGGGATTGAATGTATGTTTTATAGATACAGCCAAGGCGGAAATGTAATTAGTTACTCCGTTACCAGTGAAACAAAGGTACTATTTCTTTTGATATACCAAGCGTAGTTTCAGTAGATATAAAAAATATATATAAAGCGAAGCAGGCACTTTTCAAACCGATATATAGGTCTACTGCAGTGTCTGCTTATAATAGCATTCAAAATACGTTTCATACAAAAACAGACATTGTTAATTTACGACGTTTTAGCTGAGGGTGTTCTATATTTAAACATCTCCCTAAATCAAAGTAAAACATACATTGTCCAGTACCAAACTATAGAGTAAAAGTTTGCAATATTACTACGCAATTATTAGGACATTCGATAAATAATGACAACACTATTGTAAATCAGCGATCCTAGTGGTGGCCATTAAATCTTGTACTATGTTGTTGCAGTCATTGTTGTATAAATATGTACTATTGAAAGTCTCTAAATAGTAATATTTTGTGAATACATTCACTATTTCTCACATGTAGTAAAGTAATACCGCCCTAAATGATGTTCGATAGAATTTGATTAGAAGGTGTATTGGAAAGTACTCGAACATCCAATAAATTCACAGACAGGAGCTCTTGTAACTTATTCTCAAAGAACGAAGAACCTATAAGATGCATTCGATTACAGTCAAGAGTTGATATCCAGAAAGTTCTAAATCAATCAGATGTAAGAGATGTAAACAAATGGTGCTGCAGATGGAGTGCTCAGTATTCCAAAGATTAGGTAACACATAGTTGACTTGAAAGAGACTATAAATGAAATTCATAATGTCAAAAGTTACCTAAATAATATACACTGCTCAAAAAAATTAGGGGATATTGTAGAATAACCTATTAAGACTATGTTTTTTGGAATAGTATTAGATGCAATCACTTTCTATTACTCCAAGATAATGTAATTAAGAGTTTGAAGTTGTTACGTAACCTCGGTACCACACCAGAGGGCAGTGTCTGTATTGTTGATGTGAAAGGGTGGTGTGGGGGTGAATATTTTGTTGCTGTTTTTAAATCCAGTCCAGTTTTCAGTTAGTGAATGACTTGCCTTAGGGACAGTGATGCCTCGACAACGTGATTTACCTGATCCAATGGCTTGGAGGGCCATAGGAAGGATGGAAGCTGGACAGACAAAATAAGAGGTGGCACAAGCCATTGGGGTGTCTCAAAGCGTGATTTCCAGTCTTTGGAATCATTTTCAAAGAACATACTGTTCACAGAAGAGCCGGACAAGGTCGACCAAGGGCAACAACAGCAAGGGATGACCGTTAACCCTCTTGTTAACAGCCCGTCGGAATAGACAGCAGAATGCAACTCAACTGCGAAATACACTTCAAACAGCAACAGGACGCAGGGTGTCAACTCAAACTGTCCTTAATCGACTGCATGGAAGTGGTCTCTATGCCCGTAGGCCCATGGTGTGTAACAGGTTAACTCCACAACACCGTAGAGATCGCAGAAACTGGGCGGAGGATCATCGTGGGTGGAGGCATGCTGAATGGAGGTCAGTTCTTTTTTCTGATGAGTCGCGATTCAATATGGAATGTGATAGTCGGCGTGTATTCATCTGGAGAGAAAAAGGGACACGAAACAATCCAGCTTTTTTACGTGAAAGATCCCCATATGGTGGCGGTAGATTGATGGTGTAGGCAGGAGTCAGTAGTGGTGGACGTATACGGACCTCTACGTTATCCAAGGTGGTACTTTGACTGCGGTAAAGTATAGAGATGAGATTCGCCGACCTTTTGTTGTGCCTTATGCTGATTCCATAGGTGATTCTTTTCTTTTTATGGACGATAATGCACGACCCCACAGAGCTGGCTTGGTAGACGACATGCTGGAAGTGGAGGGTATCGAGCGTGTGCAATGGCCAGCTTCCTCCCCGGACTTAAATCCGATTGAGCATGTGTGGGATGCATTAGGCAGGTGCATTGCAAGGCAGACTAGCACCTCCCACAACTGTTCCAGAGCTGCACATTGCTCTTATGGAAGGATGGCCACGTATCCCCAAGAACTCATTGCTAACCTCATTGCATCAATGCCATACAGGTGTGAGGCAGTGCTGGCCGTTCGAGGAGACCATACACCATACTAAAGAAACATTTTCACCCATGTTAATGTTGCTTTGTTTGTTTGCCATATTCCTAATCAGGATCTCTTTGACATCTGGTGTGGTACAGAGGTTACGTAATGACTTCAAACTCTTGTTGACATTCTTTTGGAGTAATAGAAAGTGATTGCATCTAATACTGTTCCTAAATACATAGTCTTAATAGGTTATTCTACAATATCCCCTAATTTTTTTGAGCAGTGTATTTGTGGTGTTACTTGTCGAATGCCCTAGTATTTTGTTTATATCATTCTCCACTGAATGTTAGAGTGAGTTTTATATTTTGAAATTTTCTCCCAAATTTGTTTTGTTCTATATTATTACATGATGTATTCAATTACTTTCTTAAGTTCGGTATTTATCAAATATATATTATGTGTTTTTTGTATCATTCTCCTTTGCATTAATTATTTGTGTGTCATGAGTGCGTTTTATATTTTGAAACTTTTTCCTAAATTTATTTTGTTTTATATTATTTCCTAATATCTTTAATTACATTATTCAATCTGGTGTTAACACATTCTGTATTGTTTTGTTCGTTTTATTTCCCCTTGTATTACTTCTTCTTCTTCTTCTATACTTCACGGGCTAGGCAAATTGTCTGTTCCGCCTCACAGTTGTTCTGTCCATCTTTTCACTGGCCTTTCTACATTTGTATTATTTCTTAGGGGAGGTGATAGGTGAAATTTTCGACATTTTCGGTCAAATATAGCTTTTTTTTTGTTTTTTGTATTAGAAAATACTATGTACCTTAAAGTATAAGTTGAAGTTTCAGTGTTCTATGGCGCTTGTAATTCTCCCTAATGACTGTAGGAGGGCACGTATGTTACATTTTCAATTTAACTGCATGCAAATTCTACACTTTTATTTTTATTGCATTTCAGTACATTCGAATCAAAATAACATTGACAAATTTAATGATAGAAGCACGAAATTTCCACTGCATGTCCAGCACACTATGACTAACAATCGCATGGATTTTGAAAGAACGTTGATAGTTTTTTAAATAAAAAAAATAAAATATGTGTAGTAATTAAAAAATAATAATTTTCATATGTAGAGGATATATATATTTTTCCTCCTTTATTATAATGACACAGAAAGGTTAATGCATAGTGTTGTTCTAAATAAGTCAGTGGTCGTGTACAAAAAATTCAAAAAATTGTTACAAAATTATGGGATTAATTAAAAATTTTAATATGCAAATTTTAAAAAGGGTTTCTTCAATAACTTGAAAACGTTTAAGCCTAGAAAGATGAAACGTCAGTATAATATTACCTATAATAGCATGAATGTATGTACAAACAATCAAGTATGTAGCTTAAAAAATGTAGAAAATAGAAATTTCACTCATCACCTCCTTTAATATATTTAATTACCCTCTCCAGTCTGGTGTTAATACATTATATATTGTTTTGTTTATCTTATTTCGCCTTGTTCACCTTATTATTGTTAAGTGCAAGAACGTAATCTTGCGTCTTTAAACTGTATTAAACATTTACCGGTAATATTTTGTTTTCCCTCTCTCTTTAACTAAAACATTGTAATGTATATATTCAACATGCATTATTTCTGTAATTGAACAAGCTCTTGCTCTTTCGTATGTCAATTCTGTGTAAAGCATTTATTTGTGAATAAAATGTATTTTTATTCTTAATTTATTCAGTGCCATTATTTTACGATTTAGAGAGTATGTGCGGTGGACTGGAAAGAAGTCGTCGCCGGTAAATTATCGTGTATTTAACTTTTCGAATAAGTAGCAGTAATGGAAGTTTGTTCATATTATCGTAAGTAATGCCACTCCTGATTTACAAATTCTCTACATAAATTCACTCCTCACTTCGTGAGTCGTGAATTTATCGATAATTTGGAAATCACTCGTGGCATTTGTTACGTCTATTTAACGAATAAAATTAAGCTGTTTACTCACAAATCATTATTTAAATATAGCTATTTAAAAATATTTATATATTTAATGTAAACGGCGATGTTTGAAAACAAATGAGAAACGATTGGTACCCTTCACTTGCTTCTTTTGTTCATCACTACAACCAGATCATATTATTTATTGCGAAAGGAATGCAATATTGTAAGAATGCACTCTAGTGGAGAATAAAACTGTATATTAATTCATTTCTGATGTCCTATGATGTAAATATGACAATTATATTTGTTCTGAAATGGGAAAAAATACATTTAAGTAAGTGCAAACAGTGGTTTCATTTTTGGTGGTATAATCAATTGCTACAAATGTTTTTATATTAACTCCCGCATGCGCTATGTGTTGACATTCTTGCACTATATGTACAATCTGGTATCCTTATTTCTTAGAGAGTCAGTCACTGCAAAATAATGCTATGACCTATTCAGAATGTTAAAAAGGAGGTGCTTTCTTTATTATGATAAACTTTAGTTGGTACATTCTAGGCAAAACACGACTGCGATTGGTTGTAAATAAAACATTATTGAAACGTGATTGGTCATTGACTCCCATTTGGGGCACGAGTTAAATAGTCATAAGTAATGTCACGAGTGATTTCCAAATTATCGATAAATTCAAGACTCACGAAGTGAAGAGTGAATTTATCTAGAGAATTTTAAAATCAATAGTGGCAGGAAGACCAACTAGCACGAGCTATGGCTGTGCCGGATGCTGGAGGCACAAGGATTGGTGATCGTGTGTTCTAGAAAATGGTACGGAGGTACCGGACCTGAATTGAAGTCGGTGATCGTCACATCGAGCCTTCGTGTAAGTGTTTCCAGACGACAGGCAGCTGGAGTCGAAGAGAGCAATATGTGTAGTAGTATTTTGTGTGTAAAGGGAAAATGTACATTTCCGGACATGGGATCCTATGTTAAATTTAATTGTCATGGTCCCCTCTATAAATCCTCAAACTCTGTAAGGATAATTTAGACTCACCCTGTATAATCTGATTGAAAAATGTGCAATATGTTTCCTCCTAACCTCAAATTGATAATTTTAGAATTTAAATTTCCAACTTCGCCGGGTACCATACCTAGAACTGCTGGTCATGAAGCAGACTACCATCTGAGCTAACGAGCAGTTAATAAACGCTGCCATATTTCATTATATTTATATTAGAGAGATCTAATAGAATTATAATGCAGTTTCTATTTTAAAATAATTAAAATCATAATTAAATTTATTTTGTAACAGATGCTAACTTAAATAGAAGGAGTTTACCGCTAGATGTTGCTTGTGTTGACAGCCTTCCGGACTAATTTGTTCTTAGCCATCCGCAAGTGAAGTTTAAGTTCTCGCAGAACTTTACCGCTCTTGTAATTACTTGTGACCGCCAATTCAACTCATTAAAAATCTCTCCCCTAACCCTTCATTACTGGAAATAATTATATCGGCTAATCAATATGCCAACCATTCTAATTGAGAAGCCAAGAAAATGTAATAGTGTAAATATACAGTAAGCTTTATTAATTTAGGATACAGTCCCTAATGTTTAGCTTTTTAATATCTCGATTGCTTATGAAATAATGCTTATGTTGCAATTCTAAAAATTACCATAAATGTAATACTGTTGGAATAAACACAAAAAATCAACCATAGCCGAATAGCCCGGAATCTGTTAACATTAGGATTACCGGCCGTGAAATCCTTCATCCAACTAACAACCAAAAAAACTGGAAGCAGATGATGAAACTTAAGATTTCGAAAGGCCTCCTACAATACTGCACTGCTGATTATTGAGGACGACTGAGATCTCAGGTACTGTTTTATATTTCTTAAAATTTTTAATAGTTCTAATAATGATGGCACATACGCGGTGAACTAGATGTTAGGCTATGTTCCTTGCCTCTGGCCCGAATGGTCGCGGGTTCAAACCCGGCCGGGGTCAATAGATTTTTAGGATGACAAAATCCAAAGTACAGGAGGGACTTTAAGCCATGGGTCGAAAGATTTTCAGGCTCGTGAAAGACCTTTTAGCCTGAATAAAGAGGGATCTAAGCAAAATTTATCAACCTCCTTCATCTTAATAATACTGTACGTTAGATGTCTAGTCGATGTCTCATCGGGTCGGTATTTTGATCGCATACCATTCATGATATCTGTGGGCAAATAAGCGTAACTAAATTAACTTGAACTCTAGAAACTCTTAACAAAGGAGAGGCTAATGCCCACACTGGGCTCTTACGCCATTATTAGGGCACAGATCCTTTTTAGGAAGGTATTTTGTTTTGTCCATTCGTTTGAACATCTGCGAAGTTTATTTATTTATACAGGATGGAACATAAGTTTATGACGGATGTATAGAGAGCTTATGTCCTCGCGGCCATGTACCTATGGGTCCAATAGGGCCACTGAATTAGTCATCATGGCATCCATTTTGTTTCGTTTCATTAATTACTTTCTTCACTTTGGTATTAATTTATTATATAATATTGTGTTTATATCACTCTCATTTGCATTAATTTATTTGTGTGCCAGAGTGTGTTTTTATATTATGAAACTTTCTCCTAAATTTGTTTTTTTTATATTCTATCCTCATTTTTTAATTACGTTCTTAAGACTGGTATTAATACATTCTACATTGTTTTTTATTTTATTTTATTTTCACTATTTTAATATTTTAAATGCCACAATTTATTTTATGTCTTGAAACTGGCTCAAAAATGTATATATTTTGTTTTCCCTCTCCCGTTATTTAAAACTCTGTGTGTGTGTATATATATATACATACACACACACACACACTATGTATTATTACTGTAACTGAATGCACCCGAGGAGGAGCACTTGCTCATTCGGGTGTTAATACTGCGTAAATATTTATTTGTGAATAAAGTGTATTCTTATTTTTATTTAAGCCGGGATGGTGCGACAGGCGTGGTCAGCCCGTATCCTCGAGTATCACAGATATACAATAAGGAGTTCACATTGTCCTTCGACCTGGCATTACGCCGGACACTTAGAGGGTTCACTTTATTTATTCTTCTGGCGACTTAGGCCTTTTAGGCCTTCTCCTTCACTTGCTCAGAAATATTAAAATATATTAAATCTAATAAATTTACAAATTTACATAAAGTGGCTTAAGTACAATTGTTTGGGGATTCTACGCCATCATGCCACGAACATAACTTGAAATAAAATGTACGGAAAATCACACAATTTATCATTGCAATATGTGAATAATTACCTGAAAGAAATATTAAGGTTTATTGTTTCCAAAAAAAAGTAAAAAATGCCTTAAAATAAACCGAGAGAAGTTGAGCTCAAAGTAACTTAAAATCAGGATATTTGCAGTGTAAAATGTGTATTAGTTGTTGCTCAGACAGTAGTGCCAACTTATCACAAAAACTCGCTAACAAATAAGTAAACGTTAAATTAATCTGTGTACTAACTCACCCTTTTTCTAACGTACCCATACTAACACTACCTTGCCTTTCTAATACTAATTTGCCTATTTTCTGACACTAATTTGACCAATAATAAAAATGTATTCTTGCCAGAGAAACCCGTTTTATGTGAGCATACATGTTGGCAATTAGCTATAGCAGGAACATGTGTTATCACATTGGCCAACACGACGCTAAAAGTTGCTTGTTTTCTGATCGAATATTCATTCGTAGCACTACGGCATAGAAAGCCTAATTGTTATATGAATTTAGGATTTAAAATAACGATGCGTTTCGCGTGTCATTGTTTGGGAATCTCTACCCTAGTATATTAAATTACAACAATTATTTCTCAGCATGCCCAATTTCACGTTACTATAAAATTCCATATAATAAAATTACAGTTTCTGATTGAAATTCCATTACTGTACAAACAACATAGTGGTGAAAGGAATTTGTAATTATTCATAGGTTAATATCCACGAACACTCACACAGCTGGCTCAATTCCAATCAACTAGCTCCAAAAACTTGTGTATATATATTGTTAAAAAATAATAATGGACTCCAGCAGTTTTTACGCAGCATATTTCTGCTTCCAGACCCTAGCGTGTTCGCTGGAATTTCAAAGGCTTATTTTGATAATAAGCCAACAGAATTCAAAACTAGTCGGTGTTTAGACAATGCAGATTCATATTCAAACCTGGTGGGTTTGTACACAAACAAAATCAATCTCTCTTCCCCAAACCAGAGCATTGAATTTATACAACCTATAATCAAGTGGTTTTATTTTTTAAAACGTTATTTCAAAACTTTTTTATTAACGCAGCAAAAATCTCTGATATGATTGTAATTAGGTAAACGATTGTGTTTTTAATGAACTTTAGAAACGTATTTCTACAAAATCAATTTGAATAATTCTCGCTAGGGAACGTGGTGTGAGTAAACAGAACAAGCGGTCGATACTCGTTGCTCACTACATTCAAATTTTACATTTTATTTCTATGTATTTTATTATTTATGTCGCTACGCCCGGCCTGTTCACTCCTTTCACTACTGCAGCTCGGGTTAGAGTCCTGTTCGACAGCATATCAGCAGTAATAGTAGCAGTAAAATAGTAAAAATAACAGCAGTAGCTGAGAAATCACTCTTTCAATTAAATTACATTATACAGAATTATAATTTCAAAATATCAATAAGTAAAACGAAAATCTTAGCTTTTGAGGGATCAAATACCATAAGAGCTAAAATAATTCTGGAGGGGAAACCCGTTGAACAAGTGAACCATTTTTAATACCTGGGTATTGAAATCTCCTATTATAAAAATAAAGATCTTTTTAACAAACTTAAGTTTAATTGAATCGGTCATTTCGAAAAGGGATCATCTACGATTTTTTGTGAAATTAACTTTTTTCGTTATTCCATGTTTACATACGTCCTTACATCGATTCCGTGTGAAAAATGATCAAATACACAATTCTTTTACCACTTTTTGAGTTCACCTTTCATTTCGAAAAAGGATCAACTCGCCGAGTTGTTCCCTTTTCGAACGGACTGACGCACGAATGTGATCTTAACTTCAGCTGCATATCTATCCTCTTGCAGTCTGTGTTATCATAAGTAATGCCACGAGTGATTTCCAAATTATCGATAAATTCACGACTCACGAAGTGAGGAGTGAATTTATCTAGAGAATTTGGAAATCAAGAGTGGCATTTGTTAGGACTATTTAACGAATAAAATAAAGCTGTTTACTCACAAATCATTATTTAACTACAGTTATTTAAAAATATTTTTATATTTAAAGTAAACGGTGATGTTTGAAAACTAATGAGAAACGATAGGTAGCCTACGCTTCTACTGCTTCTTTTGTTTATCACTGCAACCAGATCATACTATTTATTGCCAAAGGAACGCAATATTGTAAGAATGCTCTCTAGTGGAGAAAAAATGAAAAACATCAATCTGTATATTAATTCATTTTTGATGTCGTATACATTTAAGAAAGTGCAAACAGTGGTTTCTTTTTTTGGTGGTATAATCAATTGCTACAAATGTTGACATGTAAGCACTATTATATACAATCTGGTAGCCGTATTTGTTATAGGCTCAGTCACTGCAAAATAACGGTCAGACCTGTTCAGAATATTAAAAAGGAGGAGCTTTGCTTTATATATGGTAATCATAACACTGATAAATATTTGGTGAAACACGATTCTGATTGGTTGTAAAACAGAAATCATTGAAACGTGATTGGTCATTGACTCCCATTTGGGGCATGAGTTAAATAGTCAGAGTAAACAATATTAAAACCATGCTACTATCGTTATTTATGTATTGTTTATTTAATGCAATGCAATCCGTATACAGAGTATGGGTAAAGGTGTTCCAAAAGAACAAAAACATTATTTTGCAATAAATACATTTTACGAATTTGAGTGTAATAGTGACAAGCCTAGAACCGTAATCGGCCGGAAATTCATTGACACCATTTTCGGGGAACAAGAGTTCAACTTGCTCAAACCAAAGCCCCCAGAAATACTGCAAATACCAGATGTGAAAACACACCCTGCCTAAATCAGCGAAGTACCAATCAATCACAAAAGAATGGATGATGTAAATTAACTTCATCAGTACATTCCTGATATCCATCGAAATTTGTATGATGATTTATTCAAATGGCCTATACAGCTGAAGTAGTAGAGAACGCCGAAGATGTTCAATGATGAAATTTTTCGGATGTACTTTTTTTTTATAGTAACTTCCAAATGATGAAATGTAATAAAATGTATACAGTATTATTCCATGTATGTAGTTATTTCGCAATAATATTTTTTTTTCAAGAAATGTGTTTAATTTTGTAAACGTTTTCTTCGTTCATTTCGAAAAGGGATCATCTTCGGAAAATTGTAATTAGTTTTTTTTGGGAAAACCATAATCAAGAAAGTCATGTAAATCGGTAAGTGAACGTGAATGGGCATGAAAATTATTCAGTAGAAATTTCAGATTCATAGCTTTATCCTGGACAAACTGAATCAGTTTTTTCCTCCTCTCCTGTAAAATTTGATCAGCTGTAGATGATCCCTTTTCGAAATGACTGATTCAATTATATATGTGGCACAATTAAGAGAAAATTAAAAAATACAAGAAAGGAAACAAACTAAAATTTTATAAAGCAGTGGCCGTCTCCTTACCGTTGTATGGTAATGAATTTTGGATTTTAACTAAAAGAGAAGAGAATATTATAGAAGCAGCTGAAATGAGATTTCTGAGATATGTAGTTGGCTGCAAACTTCTAGGTAAAAGAAGAAGTGAATATATTAGAAATGAGCTAAATATTTTTAAACTTTTAGATAAAATGTAATACTCTGGAAAAAACTAGAAAGAACATATTCAAAGAATGAAAGATGAACGCATTTATTGGTAAATATGGAATTAGATCAAAACTTGTACTGGATAACAAAATAATACAACAAGTATCACATTTCCAATATTTAGGATGTGATATAACGTATAGAGAAAATAAAGAAATAGAAAATAAAGTAAATAAATTTCAGGCTATTTGTGGAACCATAAAAAGAACCTTAGGTCGGAAAACAAGGAAAGATACGAAACTTAAATTATATAAAACAATGCTGTTCCTTTGTTGTTGTATGGAAGTGAAAATTGGTGGATAATAAAATCAAGGGATAAAAGCAGGATACAGACTGCGGAAATGCTGTTTTTACGTAATGTGAAAGGATGCACAAGAGCGGATAGAATAAGGAATGAAACTATACGAGAAGAATTAAATATACATCAAATTGAAGATAAAATCAGCGAAAATAATAAGAAATGGACAGAACACTTAATGAGAATGAACAACGAAAGAATACCAATAAGAACCTTCCTGTATAATCCCAGAGGAACAAGAGATGTTGGCCGACCACGTAGAAGATGGACTCCACTTTTAACTTCGCCGGAACAGGCTGCATAGCCTAAACCTTGTAGTAGAAGAAGAAGAAGAAGAAATATGGACGCATACCAAAAATTATACTTAGTTACAAAACAAAATGAGACAGGGATATTGGTAGACCGAGATAGAGATGGATTCAACTTTTCGAATGAGAATCTAAGACACCGGAACAAGCCACGTGGGCTTAATCCATGATTGTTGTTGTTGAAGATGATTATTATGATGAACAGCAGTAGTACACTATCACCTGTACTATTCAATTTTATACTAGAGCATGCCATCAAATCTTTGAAGAACGAAGAAGGCCTACAACACAATGGTATTAATGGCTGTTAGTTTATGCTGATGGTGTAGTATTATTGAGAGATAGCGAGGAGATACTAAAGGCCAACACGTACACTCTATTGAGTAACATTAAGAAATTGGGATTGGAAGTAAACATCAATAGAACTATATATATGTTCATATGCTCACACAAAGAAATGCATTATATAATGGAAATGGACAGGAAATAGGAAATTTTAAAGAAGTGGCTGAATTCGAATACCTAGGAACAATAATCACAAATTAGGATTGAATTGTACAAATAAATTAAACATAGGCTCAATTCTGGAAATGCGTGCTATTATGCATTACAGGGATTCTTGTCGTCCCAACTCCTTTCAAAAAACGTTAAACTGAAAATACATGAAACTGTTATATTACATGGATGCAAACATGGACTCTTACTTTAAGGGAAAAAAGAAGATTACGAATATTTGAGAATAAAGTTCATACGAGGTTTTTTTTTGGGCCGAAGAGACATGAACAGACAGATGAATGGAGAAAACTACATAATAGTGAGCTACATTCTATGGGGATACCAGATATATAAGAACAGTTAAGTCTCGTAAACTGCGATGGGCGGAACATGTGGCGCAAATGGGGAAGGATAGACGTGCATGGAAAGCTTCTTGTAGGAAAACCAGAGGGAAAACACCACGCTCGTAGACCAAGGATGAGATGGGAGATTAACATTATCCATGATTTGACGGACGTGGATTAATAGGAAAACATTAACTAAGGATAAGGATGTATGGAGAGCTTATGTCCGCGCGGACATGAACCTACGGGTTCGATAGAGGCAGTGAATTAGTTATTTAGCACTAGGAGTGTAATAATATAAATATCAGTAGTAATATTAGTAATTGTTCCCGCGCCGTAACGGAGTGGTTAATGCACGATACCTTGGCACAGAGCTACGGGACTTGGGCTGGTTCGGGTCTCTTGGGGGAAGAAATTTTCTCATGGAATTTCGGCCAGTACGGAACCGGTGCTTGTCCAGCATCGTGAGCCATTGGGTAGCTACAGTAAGTAGCAGCTCCAGATTAAGAAAACCAGTTAAAATAGCAGTGGGATCCGACATGCTGACTACATGTCACCCCTACAGTGGCTGGATGATTTTATATATCTATGATTAACACATGTGGATGTGAGGCCAGCAGACGGTTGGTTGGCCAAGCGCATTCTAGGTCTGTCGCGCCATGCAGTTAATGTTAGTAATTTTAGGCGTAATACTTGTAATTTTAATAATAATTATAATAATAATAGTAAAAATAGTTCTAATGCATACTAGTATGCATAGGGACCCTTATCGTCCCAACCACGCTCCTGAGTGAGTTTTTTTCGGGGTTTTTCCTCACTGTAAGACAAATGCCAGGAAGCTTAGGGCCCAACGGTCCCCGAAAATCATCCGGCCATCATAATGATCCTAATTATTATCATCACTCACCGGTGTGGAAAAGCAAAGTGAAGCTAGCACAAAAATGATTCATTAGCAAACGCTGCAAAGAATAGCACGAAAATGCTATGATTGCAGTGAAAGACTTGCCCTCGGACTATAGAATCCTCCCAACTTATCTCACAATACGTTAAACTGAAAATACATAAAACTATTATTCTCCTGGTTATACAAGTATTATATGGTAGCGAAACATAGATCCTTACTTTATGGGAGGAGTAAAGATAATCGTTAGGAAATATTTTGGACCAAACAGAAATGAAGAGACAGGTGAATTGAGAAGACTTCATAACAGAGAGCTACATCATCTTTATGGGACACCAGATATAATAACAGTTAAATTACGTAGACTGCGATGGGCAAGGCATATGGCACGAATGGGGAATGAATGATGGGCATGGAAGCTTCTTGTAGGAAAACCAGAGGGAACGCGCCCAGTTGATAGACCAAGAATGAGGTGTTAACTTATATTTGAGGGAATAGATTATACAGGGAATGATTAGTAAACATTAGCCCAGAATAGGGATGTATGGGGAGCTTATGTTCGCTTGGCCATAATCCTATGGGTTTCGTAATGTCAGTGAGTTAATTAGTCATAATTAGGCAAGCCGCACCATACCGTAATTGGATAAGGCTATATGCATAAGTCAAGTCGAGGGATGAGTTAATGCCTCTGTGATGTAGGAGGATGTTTGCTCATCAGATTTGTCCCATCATCAGAGGAGTATATTTTTTTATTAATTTGCATGTCCCATTACATCAATAATATTACACGCATTCTAAAGGCTGTCCGCTCTTAAAGTGATTCTCACCAAAGCAAAACCATGTGACCTGCTCACTTTTCATTTATTATAGACACCAACGTACGTTTTAGAAGCAATATGTACGCGAAAAAGTAGTTCCTTCATTCAATTAAAAATATTTCTTCTGGATATACTTGTTCTACGTGAATGAAAATAATAATATTCAAGACTTATCAAATATTCCAAAATATGGCTAATCAATATTTACAACTTGAAATATTTTCTTACATATGAGTGATGCATTTGAGTCATGCTTCAGTCGATTCTCATGAAACAAAATGGCTGAAAGTGTCGAGTCTTCAGTTGATGTATCGTCATCTCCATGTCAGAAGTGACAGCAATTGTGGCGCGAATGGCGGAAGGATATAATTGGCGTTTGTTGATGTTAGGATCACTTTAATAGCGGTAAGGAATATTACATATTTACATTAATCTTTTACATTTCGCTACATGTTTTCTTTTACATCAATTAACATGTAAAATAACTTAAACTCCCATGTTAACTACACTACCTAAATTCATATCGTCTATCTATACACGTATGTGTATATTACACTATTTTTACAAAGAGACCTAAAACAAATTTGGGGAAAAGAATCTTATATACTCAATCTAGGATTTAAAGAGAGATCAGGGCTTGCTTGGTTCAGGTTAGGGGCATGGAAATTAAAAAAAAAAATTAGCGACGATCACGATATACGAATATATCCAATGTGCGGGAGCTTTGAAGACGAGCTACATATATTAGGAAAATGTAACGATTTAGAATACTGGAGGCATCAGTTATTACCGGAAAGATTTTTAAATTCAAATCGTGGAAGATTGGCATGCTACGAGTTACTGGTAAACCCAGAAAATTGGATAAACCTGGGTAGATTTCCGGACAAAACGCGGAAAATAAGAACAACACTTGTTCAGGAATAAATAAATAAATATAAGTTAGCAAATTGCAATGCCATTAATTCTTAATAATTCTACATAACTAAGTTAATGTATAATGTAATTGTATTGATATCTAATTGTAATATTATTGTGTTTTCTTTTTTTTTGTTTGTTTTTAAACTTCTTGTAGGAAAGCCAGAGGGAAAACGCCCAGTTGGTAGACCAAGAATGAGGTGGGAGAACAACATTAACTATGATTTGAGGGAAGTAGATTATACAGGGAATGATTGGAAAGCATTAGCTCAGGATAGGGATGTATGGAGAGCTTATGTCCGCGGGGCCATGAACCTACGGGTTCGATAGTGCCAGTGAGTAAGTAAGAGTAAGAGTAACATCAACTTATTGTAACGGACTGTTAACAGCACGTACGGCTTACAGCCCGTGCGATCCATATTTGTAAATAACATTGTATGTATCTTACTTTTAGTTTAATAAAATCCTTATGTATGTACGTACGTGTATATTACATATTTATAAGTTAATTGAATCAATGGACCTGTGAAAACTTCTCAGGTGTTTAGTTACAAGTTCATGGCGGAAGCCGAAGGGGCAATATGTGGTCTCAGGAGTGTACACGTTGCCGGTGCGTGTACACTAATAAAACCCGAGAAATGTTATTTATTCCTGCCCAGCCCAATGCATCAAGTCCTCGTTGTGGCTCCTGGTTAATACTAAGAGGTGCAAGGGCGAAAAGCGAGTTCCCGACGCTGAAAAATTGGGACATACTCAACAGAAAATCTTCGACCCTCCAGGATTGCTGGACGTTGGGCATGGGGTTGACATCCTCACCCTGTAAAAATAAATACATTCAAAAACCCAACATGCCTTTGAATAATGGTCTACAACAACGATAACTAAAGCAAAGAAAAATGGACTTACGAATTGGCATGTGGAATGTTAGAACACTTTAAAATACTGGGAGCCTAAAATCTCTCCTACAGTAATTAAGAAACTGGATTGGGCTAGCCATGTACAAAGACTCTCAACAGATCGAGCACTAAAAAAGGTGCTTACAACAAGATGGGGAATAGATGAGTTAGAAGATCGAAAAAACCGTGGGAGGATGGTATTAAGGAAGACTCTGCAAACCTACTTAAGTGTCGTAACTGGAGGCTTGCTGCGCAAAATATAAATGATTGGAAGTAGAAATTAAGGGAGGCCAAAGCTCGATTTTGAGCCAATCAGCCATTAGATGGATGTATTAGTCACTGGCCTGTTTCCTTAATTGTTTTTTTATTTCTGATATTAATAACTGTCTATGTTGCATTTTGTCGGTGACATTCGTTGATAAAGGTTAACAGTTTCCTGCGCTCTATTACATGTGCAGGTTGGATCATCCAGTGTATGAGATCTATGAATATACCTCCTTGTTTTACCATGTCCCGTGATTATAGCACTGAACTCGGAGGTTGCCGGTAACTTGAACTTCAGTCTGTCTCTGAGAGTAAGGAAGAAGGACCTGGTGATCTTTCATTTTGTTGTGTTGCTCCATCTGTGCTGCCTCGCATAATCCTGCTTCCTTCATTTCCGATATAATAGTCGATTTTGGAATCTTGTTATATACGATCTCAACTTCTTCGTCTTCAGCAGCTTATTATATCAGTTTATCTGTTATTTCGTTAATATCGATTATATTAAATTAAAAGGAATTGATAAGGTGAATGTAACGAAATGGTCCAGTAAAGGTTTATCCAGGATAAAACGGAAGAAACTCCCAGGAAAACCTGACCTGGCTCCGATTCGTTCACCACGAACTCCACATGGAGTGATAATCGTCAAATGGGGACCCAGAAGTGGAAAGCGAGGTAACATTAAGGTACCCGAGCCAAATAACTCTCCTCCAACTTAAACTTGAATGCAGTTATAAGAAAATGCGGAGAGGTGAAGATGGGCAATTATGAATATAACGTAGTCATACACATTGGTCTTAATAAGCTAAGAAATTTGGAAACTAGACTAACCCTTAAATTCACGATGTATTTTATAGGACACATCAAATGTTTTAATTTATCTAACAGTTTTAATAAAACAGAAGAAAGCTAACGATAAGAAATTACTGAAATGTGTGTGAAATCACACAATATATTTAACAAATAACAGTTATGCACGATTTCGTTTTGATTGTGGTCCGCCACATTTAAATAACTGATACGAGACATTACAACAACAGCTACATACAGCTACAACTTCTAAACAAAAAAAAAAAAACTCCAAGCGCGACAGGCCTAGAAGGCCCTTGGCCTACCACTCAGCTGCTGGCCTCACATCCAAACGTGTTAATCACAGAGGTAGACGATCATCTAGCCAGTGTAGGGGTGACATGTGGTCAGCATTTCGGGTCTCCCAACCGTTGTAGCTAGTATTCTCAACCTGGAGTCGCAATTTATTTTAGGTACCCAAATGCCTCACGATGCTGGGCGAAATTCCGTGAGAAAATTTCTTCCCCCATGGGGGACTCGAACCAGCGAAAATCCCGTAGCTCTGCGCCAAGGCGTCTTGCCTTAATCACTCGGTTACGGCGCGGGACACAACTTACAAACCAGCATCAGAGAAACATTTCATACACACCAACACGGCCTTACAGATACACAATCACGCAAAAAAAAAAAATCCTAAGAATCCACGTCACATCAAGAAACTCACAACATAATTTGGCATACACAATCTAAAGACATACTGGTCAGAACGTAACAAGACTTCAACACTTAATTTTGATACCATCTCAGATCTGAAAGTATTTCAAAACCAAATCCCAGCTAACACATTTGGCACACATGCAAAATATTAACTTCCAGAGAGAAACCATCATCATACCTTTCACACCAAGCGCTAGAGAAGCCAATGTGGTCGATCTAGGCGTGCATCCGGATATCGCCATTGATGATATCATGAATGAGATCATGGACGGCGGCATTGACTACACTAGAGTTTTAAAAATTCTAAACAACCAGGTAAACATTTCATTGATCCGGAATTTTTCGAAAAAACCCCACAAACCATCAAAACACTTCTCACAAAGGGTTTTTTTATTGAAAACCGACGCTACAAAGTTGTTCTGTCTCGCGAGTAACTAAGACACACCATGCACACATACTAGTCCCAAGTGAAACCCGTCACACACTCTTGGTAAAACAGAATCAATCCATCACACCATAAATTCCCAGTGAATTCACAACCTGTAACTTCCCTGGTATCAATCATGAGATCGCGGACGACACTCAAACACTCACATCAGGCACATATGCAGCGCTGATCACAAATACACCTGCATCTCGTATCACAGATCTCGACATAAAAATTTTACAAATTCAAATTGAGGAGAAAATCGAACAGATAGAAATGAAGTTAATTCAATATGTGGCAGCAGTTGTTAAGTCTACAACACAGCCCGAACACATGAAAAACACTCACACTTCCCTCAACTCATATTCCAAAAATATTTTCAAATAATCTGTCAAAATGGACAAATTCGGCTACTCCATGAATGTGTATGTCACATCTTTGAAGGAAGTCAAGGAAGCCTTTGAACAAAAAATTGAAAATGTACTCGCACAATTTACCAACAAGATCAATACGTTCCAACTACATAAAATACACTTACATAAAAAACTTTTAAACACTACATTACACTACACAAAAAATGAATTAAAAACACTCAAGCTGCACTACAAATACCTACTACACATTTACATAAATAACTAACAGCTTTCTTCTCAGTTTTTATCCCTCCCTGTGCTTAACAATTTTTTTAGAATCTCATAATAAACGTCAAAAATCGTTTCACCTTCCGCAAAATATTTTAATTTTTCAAAACAGCCTCACTTCTCTGTGACCAGACATAACACAACATACATTTTTTATCACAATGCAAAATCTAAATAAAAAATAAAAAATAACACCTTTGTAAACAATCCGAGGAGGACAACAAATAAGACCCTAAAGTGAGGCGATCAGGGCCAGTCCTGCATCTCAATTACACACTCCAAAAAAGCCTTGGAACCCGACGATGTCTAATAAAATCTACATCCAAAAGGGACGTTGTAGCCGCCCTCACAGGTCGCATTCAACACTCCCGCAGGATAGATAGATGTTCTGCCAATTTAAGAGTTAAATTTGTTTGTTCTTATAAGTACCCAATCATCCAAGGCTGTTAGCACCTTTTCTAATATCTACAATGCTTTAGCCGAAAGTTGAGTTTTAGACTTTCTGTTAGGATTTAATTACGCTTGTTTGCCCACAGGTGTCATGAATGGTGTGCGGCCAACATACGGATCCAATGAGACATCAAGAAGGTAACTATGGTATCACTAGGATTATTAGATCGGTAGATTTTGCTTAGAGGCATTTTTATTCGGGTTTAAGGGTCTTTTATGATCCTGAAAATCTTCAGACTCGGGACTCACAGCTTAAAGTTCCCGGAAGACTTACTCCTGATTTTCCATCTCAAAAAAAATCCATAGACCAGGGCTGGATTTGAACCCGCGACCCTCAGTACCAGAGGCAAGGAAGCTCGGTTTCTAAAATGTTCCTAGAATATATGTATAATTATTATAATATTCATAAAGGTTCCGGTTGGCCTTAAATTTCTATAAAAGTTTTATCTTTAAGGGGGGTAGAATTTAAGTTGGAATATATCTAGCTTGCAATTATCAATAATTATAAAATAATTTTCTATATCAAAATAGTAGTAATGGCATTGTTATTGGATAAAAAGAGAAATGCTGAGATTCCTGAAAAGCTAAAAGTTCAAAACATGGTATAATATATACAATCATATGAACGGTGTTAATTAAATCACCTCCACAGGAAGGATACAAATCTTTTGTCAAAAAAGGTATTACAATATTAACCTAAAAGACATAGAGACAGGGGAAGACCTAAACAACACTTGAGAATTCAAGAGAACATCTTGAGATATTGGAACATGTTCATGATGATAAATGGAACAGATGCAATTATATAACACGTATATAAATCTTGAATTATCTCTCTATTTTTTATTTATTTCCTGTAATTCCTAAATGGAACATAGGTCAGCAGTAAAGTTCCTCCAGCGTACTCTGCTTCCAGCCAGCCATTTCACTTGTTTCCAGCTCTCCCTCTTTCCTTTGCTTCCTCCTCTACTGATCGCTTCCAAGTTTTCCTAGGTCGTCCTCTCTTTCTTACTCCTTGCGGATTCCAATCTAGTGCAGTCTTCTCGATGGCTCGATCTTGTTTTCTCAATGTGTTTTATTTGGTGACATATTGGAGATTGGTTTGTTTTTTTGACAGTTCTACCTTTGATATTATTTCCGGTCATCTTTATATTGTCTCTCTATAGGGAAAAGTTTTATAAACTTAAAATCATTTTAAGTGCGTCGACATCATCCTCGAGCGATCATTTAAAATGTCAAGTAAACTATATGTACGTCGCAGATGTCTAATGAAATGATATGGAGCTAACAAAATGTTTTATCTTCAGTCAGGTTAAAACAGTACTTATACGTTGGCTGAAATACGATTACATTTCTCCATTATTCTACGAATTGTCATGGCTACATCTAAAAGAGAGGACAAAATCGCACCGTCTAATTCTCCTATTTAAGATCCTACATACCTCGATTCCCAATTATTTATCATCCCGTTTCCAGTATCTATCCTCAAACCATAACTTAAACACAAGATCACAACATAGTCTCTTGCTTAATATACCACAACACAGGACATCACATCACTCCATGTCATATACTGTCTTCAGTTCTCGCAACTAGAATTCTCTACCACAAGAAATAAGGGGCTGCCGGACATTAGCATCTTTTAAAATAAATATAAACTTATATTTGCTCTAACCTCGACTTCATCATTACCCAGTGTAAGGTACATATATTAATTGGTGTTTCTTGTATAATTTATCATACGTATACTATTATTATTATTATTATTATATTATTATTATTATTATTATTATTATTATTATTATTATTATTATTATCGTATAAAATGTTGTTAGTACATGAAATTTGCATTGCTACATTTAATGTATCTTTAACTGTTTATAATTAGTATAGTGTATATCTATATTTGTCAAATATTTATTTGTATTTGTGCTGGTTGACTGGAAGAGAAGGCCTTATGGCCTTAACTCTGTCAGAATAAATAAAGAATTATTATTATTGTTATTATTATTATTATTATTATTATTATTATTATTAAATAATCATGTCCAATCTCAATCCATTTATAGGAGGTCCTACTTCGTCTTTTCAACTCTTTTTTGACATACATGTCTGAGTATAACATTTCATAAATGTCATATCTAGAGCGAGGAATTATATGAAGAAAATTATACTAAAATATGAAATCATAATAACAAAATATGAAAAATATGAAAATTAGGACACAAAAATATTTTTACATATATTTGTGCACACAAACCCTGTATAATTTATGGGTATACATACCAGCACACAAATGAGACAAGAAGACCCTTCTGTAGCTCAAGAAATCAAGAGTTTCACTGTATTTCCATTTTAATTAATGCTTCATTAATTCTGACTCAATATAAAAAATGTTCCTGATTTGAAGCAATTTTATTGGCTCACATTGAAGTGTAGTTGTGTGAGGAATCACGCTAACAAGCTGGAAGGTCGTGGGTTTGAGTTTCAATGGGGTCAGGTTTTTAGCTGGGCCAAACCTTCCGGCGGCATCATAGCCCTAGGGTCTACTCAGCTCTTAATTTAAATTATTACCAGACGCATATTCTGGGGCAAAGGCGGCCGTCGCGCAGGACTGAGAACCCAATGGGCATCCCTTGGCGATTGTCTAGAAATGTGGAAGTCTCAACATCCATATACCCCAAGGGACTCCCAAGCCTGTAGTTTGACACCTTATTTCAATAAATTAATACTGGGCTTATTTAAAACACGATCAATTAATGTATCCAATGATATTTAATTACGAAATCCAAAGATAAACAAAAAACAAAATATAGTAACCGTAGTAAAATGCTTGCATCGAATATACCACTGACAAATTTTAGAGTAGGTACAGTTTGGATGACTTATTTACCTTGCATAAAGGTAATGAATTCCAGTACCATATGTAAATGTCACAATTACATTAAATTGGATGAATCAGAGCACACGTAGCCAAACTCCTAGCTAACTAAATCACTGGCACGATCGAACCCATAGGTTCATAGCCGCACGGACATACGCTCTCCATACATCCCTATCCTGAGCCAATGTTTTCCAATCATCCCCCTATAATCTAATCCCCTCAAATCATTGTTAATGTTATTCTCCCACTTCATTCTTGGTCTACCAACTGGGCGTTTTCCCCAGGTTTTCCTAGAAGAAGCTTCCATGCTCATCTTTAATTCCCCAATTCGTGCCACATGTCCTGCCCATCGCAGTAGACCAAATACTGTATGCCATGTTTGGAGAAACAAGATGTTAAAATGAATTAATCCACAAATAATTCTAGGGAGTATTTCATCTCTCTCTTTGCAATTACAATTATTTTTAATCCTATACATTACACGTATGAACATAGTGAAATATAGTTAGAATTATTTTAACATTAGTTTTTCCATGAAATTTGCCCGAGCACAGTATGGTATACCTGTGCTTTGAATAATGCAATTATCAATTTTGTTCGTATTACAGAGTTAGGAGCCTTTCTATATTTTTAACGCCTGTCTGTCAGAATTATTTTGTCCGATCAAAAGTATGCTCCACACCATATGATGTTATGGGAGCAAACATGTACCACGCTATATATGATAGTTTGATGTAAGTGAGAATAATATTGGCTTTACCTACAAAAACTTTACTAATTTCATAAACTGTGGAGTGACACATGTTTAAAATTCATATTGACATAAACCCGCTGACATAAACCCGTTGTACAACCTGTACTACAACATCAGTACCATGAGTACCAGTCAAAATGCTGAAAATGAAACAGTGTTTTTGAAAGGCCTCCATATTGGAACTATTTAATAATTTAGTTGAGGACGACTGACTTACCAGGTACCAATTTTATCTTACAACTTCAAGTTTAGCAGCAGCAGTCTTCCCTACATTTAAATACTGTAATCCATTCACAAAATAAGGAATATCCTTAGGTATCAAAAAGGAACAGGTTGCTACCTGGGAGAAAAAGTAGGTGGTTATTATTCTAACATTGTTGTTTTACTTATCCTTGTTTTTGTCACTGATTAAGAAATCCCTGTTGTTGATCTGTAATTTCGGACAAAAGGCTCCACTTGGTCATTCCATGTCTCCTTTTTTTCAATTATTTTCCTTTATCAAATCTATTTATCTTGTTCCAGATGGGATACTGAGGAATTTTCGCCTGTCTACCATATACATTGTCAAAAAAATTCAAAACTACAGTCTTTTCAAAAATGTTTTTAACCAATTAGTAGAAATTTTATTTAAAAATTTGAAAGTTGAAAAATATGAAGAAATATTAAATTTTTACTAAAATATGAACATTTAGCCAAAATATTATGAAATATGAAAAAATATGAAGGTCTTATTTGATTCTAAACATCATAAAATGTAAAGATACTTTATCTCAGCGCTCTCTGACTAATAGTTTAAAACATGAAATTTCATAAAAATCCTCGCTCTAGTCATATCTATTCCATGAATATAATCGTGCTTCTAATGTTTGTTAAAAAACATCCAATTGTGAGCTTGTATAATATTCTAGTTAAAAGTTGATATTCTATGAAATAAAATTGGAAAAATGTGGTTTTACAACGTCAATAGTATACAAGTTGCAACGCTACATAATAAAGAGTGTGTAACAACAAAAACCAAAAGCCTGGTGTTTTTAGAGCGGTAAAGTTGGTCACACGCACAATGGTGGAACTTGATATTGGTAACCTATAATGGATGCTTCTTTCCCTCTCCACCAAGTCATCCTGCCGTCAATGTAAGACCAATATTCCGATATTTCCTCTAAACAAACTCCTACTATGACCCACCCCGATTCCTTCAGAACGAAATTCAATATCAGCTGCTGATTGATTATCCAATTTAACAGTTTTCTACTTCCTTTAAAACTCTGTTAAATTGATAGATTTTACATACAACATACACTGACGACTTTTTCATCACGATTTAATTTATATAATGAAGTTATTGAACATTACATTTTGAACTTCATTCTTTTTTAATTCCATTGATGCTCTTAAAATACAGCAATGGTGACCATGATTGAAAGTTCAACTTATGCCAACATAAGTAACTGTACTGTAATAAAATAACGATACTGTAATATTACATACTACAAACCGCGTGTGGGAAGTAAAACCACTGCCCTCTATATATGCTACTACATGCAGTGTGTACAAAGAATATTCAAAAGGTAGTGTTAATATATATTATGCGAAACAAATCACTGCATTTTAAATGAACTGAAGTTTATTTGAAACAATATAAAGCAATAAATACGTACTTGCCGTAATTTCATCACTAATTGCAATTGATCATAAGGCCTCCTCTAGTTTCAACTAATAAACATTGCCCATTCTGTTAACGTTAGCCAACTGTTAATAATGAACGCAAATATTTCCAACAATATACTATTATTTTACTATTATTTATTATTTTTAAAACATCATCGCGAAAAAGAAAAGTACAATGCACGTTTCTGAAGTGTTCAAGAGAATCTCGGAAATTAAAAACCGAGCGATCGGTTTTTAAACATTTTCTTCGATTCTGTAAAAACCATTTGTCAACCTCGCATCATAGTATACTATTAATCCAAACCTTAGTGCTGCCGTATTTTGGCTATTACGACGTTCTATTAACTGACATAAGTTGCGGATTGTCAGCAACTGCTGCATCTTCATGATATGTATGTCAGATTTATATTTAATGTCAAAAAATATTATCACATTTCTCCATATTTCCACGAACTGACATGGCTCCATCTTAAAGACAGGAAAATTACATAATCCAGTTCTCTTATTTAAGATTCTACATATCTCGATTTTCAATTATCTAGCCTCTCGTTTCCAGTATCTATCCTTCAACCATAATATAAACACACGATCACAGCATAATCTCTTACTTAATACACCGCATAATGGGACATCCTATCACTTCATGTCACATACTATCTCCACTTCTCGCAAACTGGCATTCTCCTACCCCAGAAAATCAGGGGTTTTTGGACGTTAGCATCTTTTAAAAGAAATGAGAGGGGGAGAGGGGCGGAACCGGGGCAGGAGCGGGACCCCATGGAAGGGGGCAGGGAGAAGGGAGGGACGCGGGGAAGGAGAAGAGGGGGCGGAGAGAAGAAGAAGAAGAAGAAGAAGAAGAAGAAGAAGAAGAAGAATAAGACGAAGAAGAAGAAGAGGAAGAAGAAGAAGAAGAGGAAGAGCGAGAGGAAGAGGAAGAAGCAGAAGCGAGAGGAAGAAGAAGAGGAAGAGGAAGAGACGAGCGATAAGAAGGAGCGGAATGAAAAGGAAGAAGAAGAAGACTGAATAAGGGAGAGGAGAAGAAGAAGAAGAAGAAGGAGGAGGAATAAGAAGAAGAGGAAGGAGAGGAAGAAGAAGAAGGAAGAAGGAGAGGAAGAAGAAGAAGAAGAAGGAGCGGACGAAGAAGAAGAAGAAGAAGAAGAGAAGAAGAAGGAGAGGACGAAGGAGAAGAAAGAGAAGAAGGAGAAGAAGAATGAGAGGAAGAAGAAGAAGAAGGCAGAAGACGAGGGATGAAGAATAAAGAAGAAGAAGGAGATGGAGAGAATAAGAATAAGAAGAAGAAGGAGAGGAAGAAGGAGAGAAGAGAAGAAGAAGAAGAGAAGATGAGAGAAGAAGAAGAGGGAGAAAAGACAGGAGGAGAAGTAAGAATAAGAAGAAGTAAGGAGAGGGAGGAAGAAGAAGAATGCGAGGAAGAAGAAGAGAAGGGAAGGAGAGGAAGAAGAAGAAGAAGAAAGGAGAGGAAGAAGAAGAAGAAGAAGTATTAGGAAGAAGAAGAAGAAGGAGAGGGGGGGGGAAGAAGAAGAATAAGAAGGAGGAGGGGAAGAAGAAGAAGAAGGAAGGAGGAGGGGAAGAAGAGGAAGAAGAAGGAGGAGGGGAAGAAGAAGAAGAAGAAGGAGGAGGGGAAGAGAAGAGAAGAAGAAGTGAAGGTAGAGGAAGAAGAAGAAGGAGAGGAAGAAGAAAGAAGAAGGAGAGGAAGAAGAAGATAGAAGGAGAAGAAGAAGAGAGAAGAAGAAGGAGGTGGAGGGGAAGAAGAAGAAGAAGAAGAACAGAGGAGGGGAAGAAGAAGAAGAAGAAGGCGGGGGGAAGAAGAATGAGAATAATGAGTAGTTGAAGAATAAGACAGAAGGAGGATTTGAAAATAATAATCATGATTATGATTATTAATAATCAAATAATAATGAGTATTGTAATAATAATAAAATAATAATAATAATAATAATAAATAATAAAAGAATTAGTGGATTATGATGAGGGAGTAGATGATGATGATTATTATTATTATTATTATTATTATTATTATTATTATTATTATTATAATTCGTTATAAAAATGTTGTTTTTGCACATGAAATGTAACACTGCAACTTTTAATTTCTCTTTAACCAATTATAATTAACATAGTATACAAACAATCTGTGCTGTAAACATGCATTTGTATATTTGTGCTGGTTGAGTGAAAGAAAAGGCCTTATGGCCTTAACTCTGCCAGAATAAATAAAACATTATTATTATATTATTATGCAGTTTAACCTCTTGTCTTAGGAGTAGTTTTACGTGAAACACAATACCAGGGCCGTATAATGGCAAGTCGTGTCGGGAAAAGGATTTTAATTATGGATCACACATATACTTTTTGACCACACAAGGACATGGAGAACCTCTCCGAATGAAGGATCTTATCAATATCAGGGCCTCCTCCGAGACAACACCTTTTAAAACGAAACACACCATTCACACAAACATACACGCACACTCACACTAAATATGCGAATATGTTAATAATGGTCAGATGATATTCGGGGACCGTTTGGGCCTTAGTTTTTCCTGAAATTCGGAACTTCATTTCTAAAAAAAATATATAAACACATAGCACAACTGCAACCCTCGATGTTTGCAGAGCAAACTAATATGATGATGAAAACATGCCTGTGAAACTGCACACTTATTAATCAGACAAATGGAAAATAGAATTATTTCATTCATTTTGAGAATTTTCCTCATCATTGAGGGTTTTCTCCAACCAATCTTAGTAATTAACATGAATTAAAAATAAATAAATAAATATAAATTGCCACGGACGTATAGACTATCAGTTTGCAAAAAAACATACACAAATTTGCCTTAATAAAGTTCTATATCGTTCTCTGTCCTCTGTGTCTTCATCTGTTACACCAAATTTCCTCATTGAATTTTGAATGTTGTTCTTCCATTTTGTTCTTGGTCTTCCTTTTCTGTTCCTTCTTTCAATCTTCCATGCATAGACGGCCTTTGGTAGTATTCCATCCTACATTCTTCTTACGTGTCCATACCATAAATAGAATTAACTAAAATTAATTTCTTATATTCAGTCGCTGACTATACATTGTTGGACAAAACATATAACGAATAAGTAAGAACTGAATTAAATATCTACAGTGTTATAGAAAAAATTCAAAAATTCAAGATCTACATATGTAACTGTCGCCAACATACAGAAAGAATGACACACAATAGACTCCCACAAATTTTGCTACACTACCAACCCAAAGGAAGAAGAAATATTAAGCGCCCCATAACTGGAAGGAGAGACACGGTTTCTAGATGTGGAAACAGGTCTATGGCCTAATTCCATGACACAGAAGAACAAGTGGATGTAAACAGGATGCCCCCTCCCCTTCAAAGTACTGGAGAATTTCCTGAACTAAACGCCAGAAGAAGAATAAATGTCGACGGATATAAGATCTGCTGATACGAGCAGATGGAACAGCTAAATAGCTTAATCTGAACATAATTTGATGATGATTTAAAAACAATGAACTTACACCTTTTTATTTGTTTGTATATTTCTTCCATACCCTAAAAAGTTCATATTATCAATCACATAATACATCGCTGTGGTCTCGAAGTAGCGCGCTGCCTTGTGACGCAGTGGGTTCAGGTTAGATTCCCGGTCGGGACAAGCTTCCTGGGCGAGGTTTTGCGGAGTGTTTCTTCACCTTTAAAACACATTTAGGTAGCTTTAAGGCCCAAAAACATTATTGGACAATCACCACCATCCTTCATCAGTGTGGAAACCAACGGGAAGCTACCACACCTATAATTCCCTAGTAAAGCTGCAAAGCATGAAAATGCTATGACTGCAGTGAAAGACCTGCTCTAGAGCAGAACACTATAGAATAGAATCAATCACTGGCGATACAATTGATACATATTAGGTCTATTATTAAGCAGGATAAACATCAGGCAAATATGTATTAATTTATTAATTTAATATATTTTATTATTATTATTATTATTATTATTATTATTATTATTATTATTAATCTGATATAATGCATTCGTGTATGTTAATATTTATTTTTTAGAAATAACAAAAAAGACGTATTATAATATAAAATATTGTACGATGGAAGATTTTAAAAACTATACGAATTAGTTTCGAACATGTTTTACTAAAACCTTACTTTGAAGCCTTCCTACGTACATAACTACAGTGAATGTTTTAGACCCTGTGATTATGTTTAGCATAATGTATATTCAGTTAAAATAACACTGGTCAACATGATTTTTGTCTCATGAGTACCAATAGTTGTACTTAATGCAGTTTTTTATCGTGTTTTCAAATATGTATTCGGAATTTCTCCATCACCCACTTTTTTTTTATTTCAATTTCAATTAATGAATTTAAATAATTATTTTTAATACATGTTTTTTTCGTCCATTTTTCCATTGTAAAATAAAACCAAATGAGCTAACCCAGGAGATTTCAGCAATGGAAAACAGATATCAAGGCAAATGGAATCCTAATATGCTGGCCGATTATTGTTGGACCATCAAGAGGGATGCTCCACACTTTTTAGATGAGTCCGAATGTTCGAATATTGTGTAGTTACGAATGTAGAAAATATTAAAGTGTTTGAAATTATAAATTCCTGTCCCTCGGAAACCTTGAGTGATAGAGAAAAACCGATATCATATTTTAATTCAGGGGAGAAAATTCTATCAGAATTACATATTTTTCTCTTTTAGACAAAAACGAGTTTATTTTTTGTTGCTCAGTGTAATTAGTTATCTTTAAAATGAAGTGAGCAAATTGAGATAAATGTAACGGATAGTAGTTTTCAAAACTATCACTCTGCAATGGAATTATGTTAATTAACATGTGTAACGAATTTCTGAAACCATCTTTATGTTAAACATGATTCGAATGTTGATATATTTTGTTTTGAGAACTCTTCATTCTGCTAATATCACTATGATTACGCAATAATGTTCGCATTGAATAAAATGAAGTATAGAGAGAAAAATATTTGATAAATCACAAAATCCCCCAAGCGAATTAAATCTCTGGCACGCCAGATCTTTCATATCTATTCAATATGCAATTTCAATTACAAATAAACGTATTGCAAAGGGAAATTTGTAAAATTTCCGATATCTGCAAAAATATACTTTTAACTTTCAAACAACACAATATTTTCAAGATTTTATAGTCATCACCGTTAAACGTTTAAAAAAAGTTTCAATGAGACATTGAGGAAAAAAAAAAAATAGGATTAAACTCAAAGGTATTTGCACTAGACAGGATAATTACATTACGAAGGAACAGTAGAATCTTTATATATAAAAATGGGTTCCAGTCTGTCTTTTATGGACTCAAAAACTAGTTGACCTATTTGAATGGGGTTTTCACCGTCATTTAGAGATTTTGTGTGAATAAATTAACGTATATAACATACGTACGATAAGATCGGAGATAAAAAAAACTGCACGGTTGTGCACTCAAAAAGTAGCTTTTTGCATATGTTAAATGGCGTACGCTGCCCTAAAAAACAATTACACCCAATATACTCGAAAATGTAGTAACTTTAAAAAAATCTAGAAAAAACGTCTCCCGCAACAGGCATATGTCGATCTTAGTCATTCTTTTATAGAAAACTTCCATAAAACTTTATCATTCAACAACAGAATCATCAAGAAAATAAGTTAAAATATACCTTCTTAGGTAAAATAAGTAGTCCTCAACTTATAAAATATGTGATATTTATGCCTGTAGGCCTTCCAGAACATCCATTCAATCTTCAGGCAGCGTCAATCTTCGCTACAACATCCGGTATGATGGTTGATGCTGCTGGTCCTAATGTGACGTTGTCGTGAAAACATACTTGGATGCGGTAAGTAAGAGGGACCTTGCGGAAGATTGGAATGGATGTTTCTGAAAGGCATACAGGCCTAACGAATTACATATTTATAACTTGAGGGACGACGGATTTTACCTAAGAAGGTAGATTTTAACGTATTTATTTTTATTACTCATCACCTTAACGGTTTTAATAATGAATTGGTATTAGTATTAACAAACATCAATGTTTAGGCCTTCGAGAAAGGTTCTGGATTCTTAAGACGGGTCACGCCATCTCTTCATAGGTCGGCCAACACTTACTCCCTATAGGATTACAGTTTCAGGACGGCTTTTGCTATTATATTTAGTAACATGCGTTGAACATGGTCTCTCAAATAAATTCTTCTTCTTCCAATGGTGCTATAGCCCAGAGCGGGCCCGGGCCTTCTTGATGCGAGACCTCCAATCTTCTCTATCCAATGCTCTCTGCTGCCAGTTTCTAGAGTTCAGGATTTGATTACACTCTTCTCTCATTGAGTCCACCAATCGTTTCTTAGGTTTTCGTACTGGCCGCTTCCCAAACATCTCCTCCGCCGTCACTTTCTTCGGTATGCATTCTTTATCCATTCATTCAACCTGTCCGGCCCATTACATTTTTTTTTTATTTCACAACAGTTAATAGACCTATAATAGGTTCTTTAAAAAAAGGTCATAGATTAGTTGGTTGTATATTCAGTTCATTTCTTATGTCCATGCATCTCCTATGATCTAACAATGAATATGCTCACAATAACGATCTTTGTCTTTCGGATCATAGATGCCAAGAAGATCGAGATACGATAAGTAAGATTCCCGGGCGAAGTCGTGTAATCAGTGAGGGGTAACTGAAAATAATATGCGATATTAATTTATAATTATTTTCATTTCACTTATTCAACTAAAAAAATAATTTATTTTGATGCAGCAGCGCACGCCAGGTATTAGATAGTATTACATGAAAATAGTCCACCGCTGTGGTCTCGAGGTAGCGTGCTGCCTTGTCATGCAGCTGGCCCGGATTCGATTCCCGGTCAGGACAGGCTCCTGGGTGAGTTTTTTTCGCGGTTTGCCATCACCTGTAAAACAAATGTCAGGAAGCTTAGGACCCAACGGTCCTCAAAAACCATCCGACCATCATCATCATCCTTATCATTATCATCCTTCACTGGTGTGGAAAGCAACGGGAAGCTATCACACCTATACTTCCCTAGTAAAGCTGCAAAACAAAGCATGAAAATGCTATGATTGCAGTGAAAGACCTGCCCTCGGGCAGAATTAGTAATTATTGATAGACATGAAAATAGACTCATTTTGTACAGTAACAGGTTCATCTTGGGGGCAGAGAAACCATTATAAAATAGTTCACCAATCATTGTTCTAGCGCCTTCGGATAACTTCTAACAAAATAACTCATTGGTAGTATGGACCCCAGAGATTCATAGCCGCGCGGACACATGCTCTCCGTATATCCCTTACCTGAGCTCATGTTTTCCAATCATTCCCTGTAAAATGCACCTGCTCAAATCATAATTAATATTATTCTCCCATCTTCTTTTTGCCTAACTACTGGACTGGGAGAAGAAAGAAAGGAGAACCTCGCAATTAATGACCTAAGAAATAAGAATAGGATTAATTGAAAAAATATTAGCCAATATAGATTGGATGTGTAGGGACGAGTTGCGAGAAAAAAAAAATAAAACTTTAGCCATAGATTGAAATGTAAACTTTAGAAAAATGTAGGGTATCGGAAAAGAAAACAGCTCTTTCGTGTATGTTGACAAAATGATATTTTGGTTTTGCATTTGTGCAATTTATACACTATGTGACGCAGCATACAGCGGCGTTTGAATTTCGCGGTAGATGGCGAGAATAGTGGTCTCGCATTGGTACAAATAGATCCGTGGGTCGCTGACTCGCGAGTCGAATGACCGACGCACATCATAGATGCGTCCTGACTCCATTTCCAGAGATTTATCCAAGCATCGACCTTCTCTGTCGAGAAATTTCAATGACAGAAACTTCCATAATCGCAAGGTCACGCTATAATATTCTTGTAGAGTAGTTGATAAAGTTGTAAAATTTGTTTCAGTTTCGGATATTTCCATTATTCTTGTAAAGTTTTATTTTTAAGGGGTAGAATTTGAATTGGAATATATCTAATTTGCAAATTCAATGATGAAATATTGTACGTGAAGGGACTTATCAAGGTCTTCATACTAAATTTGTTACAAAAAGGTTCCGGTGAGGAATAATCCTATTTATTATTTCAGAAGTATTTTTCTTTCTCTCATTTTTTGAGCCTGTTTCCGTCCCCGACCTGTATAAACTATTACCACAGACGGGAACGAGTCAGTTGTGAATTGACAGCGATACAGTGTCTGTGATTGGAAAGACCTGTGGCGAGTGGACTCGTTAGAGACTGTAAAATAATTGTGTGGTGGATAAACTTTAAAACGAGATCAATTATTACATCAATTTGTGAGTGAACTGTCAGGAAGAGTTTATATAATTAAATAAAGCTATTGTAGAGTTCTACACGATCAACTTTGTTGTTTTATCATGCAAAAACAACATGGAAACTATCCGGTCGGCATCCTGGACATTTATATTTATATAGGTCCACTACACTGGCTCTCCCAACTCTTTTGTATGGTAGCGAAGTATGGACGTTGAAACAGAAGGATATACAGAGACTTAGATCTGCTGAAATGAGATATCTTCGGAGGACTGCAGGATACACACTACTAGATCACAAAAAAAATGAAGACATCTTAGAAGAATTACACATGGAATCTTTAGAAAACAAAATTTCTGATTATAAGTCAAGATGGATGCAACATGTTCATCGAATGGAAGATCACAGAATACCCAAACAAATGTTAAGATATCAACCTGCAGGAAGAAGAAAACCAGGACGTCCACTCAAAAGACTTTAGGTTGGTGTTTCTCTTGAGGCCGAAACAGGTCAACAAATTGCCTAAATTCGTGAATGTACTATGATGATGATGATGAGGTCCACTGTAACCTAGCGATACTCTTGAATTACTGTATGATTCTCAAATTAAGAAGGCATATATATGCTATCCAATAATTGTAAGTATATGCACTTTATTACGGTGTTTTTAGAATGCAAGAGAGCTGAGCGACGATTATTTGGATCCGCAGAAAAATATTCCACACAGCACCTTATTGCATTTTTATAAACAGGGATAGTATAAATAATGAATAAAAATGCATAATGAAAACCTTTGTTATATAATTATATTAGTTAATTACCTCTTACTACAGGTACATTAAATAGGAGAGTAGCTGCAGAAATAAAGTTATAAGACCTTCAGCCGGGTTGTACACTTTATGACCACATGCGTAATGAAGTATCCGCAAAGCTCTCAACATACCAGCAATAACTGAATTATTTAAATATACCAAAATATTTGGCATGAATACATTCTTAGAATGCCAAACAATAGACTACCTCTGCAGCTATTGAACTACAGACCCACAGGACGAAGAGACCCAGGAGGACCTAAGAAGAGATGGAGAGAGAAATTTCTATCCTTTAGCGGAACAGGACAATGGCCTAATCCATCCTGCAATGGATGATGATGAATTAAATATTACACTACTTAGCCAAATTATACTTTTGTTTGTTCTGATTTCACATTCACACAATCTGCTTTCGAACACACAATCAGACTGAGTGATCTGTTTTTTCTTTTTATAACAGGAAATGAAATATTAATCTATTGTGTAACAATGTCATAATAATCTACAAACTCACATAACACTATAGACGTCATTCCATTCATGCATATACACTGAGACAGCGCAATAGATCCATCAGGTCGTGTTGCTCAGGGCAGTCTGTTCCGAATAAAGTACTAATACGAGTATATCAATGATGATAGTTGTTTATTCAACGAGGCATTGCCGTGAAACAGACCACGTAAAATGTTTACATTGGAACACTCAGCTTCAAATTGTTTGGCTGCTATCATGATGTATTTTAAAATTGTATTAATTAAAGTATTGAATAAGCGCGGAGATAATTTAAAAAAACAAAGTAAGTATTAGACGTTCCTATAATGTAACTAGGGAAACGCGCTTCATTTTCATTGATTAACGACTCTTAAACCTGTTTAATCTAAACTCGCCTTATATTCCTTTCAAATTCATACACGCTTTAGCATAAAACGATATTCGGCATACTATAGCCTTATAATGAGCTAAACCTATCTGAGATTCGAGCGTTTGATATTGCATTATCTGGATATTTATGTAGTATTATCCTATGACATATTTCCGATTGAGGGTCTTTCCACTTTTCAGCGGTTGCCCTTTTACCAGCCGGCTGCTGGCCCTTCACATCCACATGTGTCAATCACAGAGGTAGATGATCAACAGCCAGTGTAGGGGTGACATGTGGTTAGCACGTCGAGTCCCCCAGCCGTTATAGCTGGTTCCTCAACCTGGAGCCACTACTTATTGTAGCTACCCAATTGCCTCACTATGCTGGGTGGGCACCGGTCCCATACTGGCCGAAATACCACGAGAAAATGTCTTCCCCCGTGGAGACTCGAACCAGCGCAAGTCCCGTAGCTCTGCGCCAAGGCTTCCTACCTTAACCGCTCGGCTATGGCGCGGGACATGAAGTAAAGTGATCCCACAACAGGCCCGGAGGTCCTTGGGGTAGTAGGAGGTTAAGGCTCCCTCTTTTTCTAGACAATCGGCACTTTATGTCAGCCGGGTTGTCAGCCCTGCGTGACGGCCGCCTTTACCCCCAGAACAAGCGTCTGGTACTCATTTCCGTTAGAGGCTGAGTCGACCCCAGGGACATGGTGCCGCCAGAGGGTTTGGGTCAGTTTTAAAAATCCTGACCCCAACGGGACTTGAACCCTCGACCCTCCGGCTTGTAGCTCAGTGCCTTAACCACTATGCTACGGCGTGCCCCCATGAAATATTTACGCTACATAAATATCTTAAAAACTTAACAAAATTACAGAAGAATATAAATTGAAGATATCCACAGAGAAAACAAGAATTATCGTATTTCAATGTGTAGATCCTGTCAGAAGTAAAATTGTACCTGGCAATAACATTTTAGAGCAGGTGAATAATTTTACATATCTGGGATTCAAGAAAAGGCTACTTAAATTAATACAGTAATATAATTATAATCACAATAAATCATATAACAAAAAATAGGAAAAACGTCTTTAAATTATTGTACTGTCACCATTGATTTATTTTTCCTAAGAATATTAAACCATTATAGAGCCCCTGGCCTCCAAAATACTCATTCCAACCCCCATCAAAAGACTTTAATGAAAATGCAAAACTATTAACATTTGTAAGGATATGAGTTAATAAATTATATCTTCAAGCCACAGTTAGTCCAAAAAACATTCCAGATTAAAAGTGTATAAAACACTGGCTGTTCCAAGTCTTTTGTATGGTAGCGAAGTATGGACATTGAAAGAGAAGGAAATACAGATACTTAGATCTGCTGATATGAGATACCTTCGGAGGACTGCAGGCTACACACTACTAGATCAGAAAAAAAAGAAGGAAGACTTCTTAGAATAATTACACATTGAACCTTCAGAAAACAAAATTTCTGATTATAAGTTAAGATGGATGCAACATGTTCATCGGTAAGAAGATCACAGGATACCCAAACAAATGTTAAGGTATCAACCTGCAGGAAGAAGATCATACGTCCTCTCAAAAGACTTTTGGATTGTGTTTCTCATGAGGCCGTAACAGGTCAACAAGTTGCCTAAATTCGTGAATGTAATATGATGATGATTAAATATCTAACGGAAAACCAAAATAAAATATATTACATCAAAATTACAAAGAGACAAACATAGTTAAGTAATTTATTCGTTTATTCTAATGGAAGAAACATGAATTTCATAATTTTCTAAGCGATTACAATTTTTTTTAATGTTTTCATTTAACTAAAAAAAGCGAAAAATTATATTAAAATTAATACTTAAAATAGTAAATAAACAAAGGAAGAGGAATGATACAATAGACATTCCATCTATAAATATGAACACATCCGGGGTAAAAACACGCGCGCGCGCGTACACACACACACACACACACACACACACACATATATATATATTACACATGATGTATACATAGATATAGTATGTCTCATCAGAATATATATAATCCTGAAGTCTATTATGACACGAAACACAATAAGAAACAAAATATTTTTCTATATTTTCAACAGTTAGTTTTTACTAATGAGCACAAATTATGTTCTTTAATATATACATACATTTTTGAAAACGTTAAAAACCATAAGTCAAAAGCAAATATGTTGGTTAACACAGAACGCGGCTACTCTGTTGCCTACAGCTTCAGGAGAAGCTGACAAGAGGACGAAGACAGAGTCCATTAACCCCTAAAAGTTACTGGTATTGCCGAGGTAAATATAATTTAATATGAAAAACACTTATGGAATCATTGACCCCTTGGCTGGAGATTGTATTTGGCTCCGTTAAATAGACTCCTGTTATCTATTTAGGTTATATTTGTGCTGAAAATTTTGCATTGTCTTGCAGTTTCCCTGATAATTTTCCTACATTTCAATATATTTTAATAATTCTTATTTTATTTTACTCATTAATGTTGTATCTACAATATACCAGAATTGGTTAATTATGTAGAGTTTAAATATTTTATTTTTCATATCAAATTAATGCATACTCATTTTTGTTAAAATGTTCATTAAACATATTTTTTCAAAATAAGACATAATAGGTACATTACTAATTGTAGTATATTTTATTCATCTGTGTAAACTACATATACATGCAAAATGTCATCTCAATATCTTGAAAACTATGGGAGTTATCAGGGAAACCGAATTGAAACAATTAAGTTACGTAAAACAAGCGACAAACTTACCTAAGATGTAGGTACCTTCTAATATTAAAGGGCTCACTCGAGTGACAGCATTGCACATTTTTAAACGTAACTCCAAAAGTAATAGAGATATCAATGAAAATATTTGACTAATTTAAAGATGAAGTTTCAGTCCATATAAAAAATGAAAAATTACTTTTTGACCCTCAAAGGTGTAGTTCCCCCCTTAACTTAAAGATACACAAGTTATGAGTTCTATTTTATGTCTTGATCAACGTGGTATCTAAAATGTAACATATAAAATGAATACCTGAGATCTCAGTCAAATTACATAAGGAAATTGACGAAAATAAAACGAAGTGGTAAACTCTTACGTATACTGGTAAAGAAACACAAAAACTGGCTAGAACCATTAAAAAACATGACAAAAATGTAAGGATTGCATATAGAACAAACAATAAATTAAATAATATAATCCCAAATAAAATAGAAGAAACTGACATTTATAAAAACAAAGGTGTTTATAAACTAAAATGCAATAACTGTGAAAAGTTTTTATATTGGTAGAACGATAAGAAATTTCAATATATGATTTAATAAACATCTTAAATACTTCAGACCTAATGAGAGTAAATCTAGTTTTGCAAAACATTTCATAGAAACAGGTCAACAATTTAAAACTATCGTTAACATTCATAAAGAAAACAATTTGAAGATCAATATTCTCAAAGAGATCGAGGCCAGAAACACTCACTTGCTTAATAAGAACACACCCAATGACATCAACCCTCTCTACAAGATTCTCACAAACAACTAGTATCAATTTACATGCTGAGGATGGAGCATATGTTCCGAAAGTACTTCACATCTTACAGTCTTTATAAAGTTGAGGATGAGAGAGCTTAGGTATTTATTTTATATTTTAAATTTTACATAGTGACCTCAACGGTGTTTGGTCATGAATATTAAAAGAATAAACTAGTATCTCCTCAACAAAAAGTATGGCGTAGTTTTAACTCTGTATATGTATAACTGAAATTGGTTTTGTTACAACCTGTATACAGCCCATTAAAAAGGCGAGATTTTGAAAATACGATTTGTTAGTCAACAGTACATACAGTTAGGCCTATAACTTGGTAGATATGCATAACAGCATCCTGCATAATGCGGGAAATACAAGGAAATAAACCGTTTTAACGGGGGTATTGTAACAGAAAGTGGAATTAGGCAGCTGGCGACGTCAGACTGCGGTTCCCTGGGGAGGAAATGGAGTGCCGTGTTACTCTCGTGACCAGGAAATTGTGCAGTCCTGTTTCCTTTCTCAGTAAAACTTTAATGCAACCAGGAAAAATAAATATGCTCACGGATTTCAAACCATACCCTGCCAAAAATAACGAAACTACCGCGAAAAGTACTTTGTAAAAAATTAATGCACCATTTTACAGGTCTTGCAATAAAACAAGAAAATGTTTCACATAAATAGAGGTGATTTCATACGTCACAGCATCACTAAATAAATTCATCATATAATTAATAATAATAATAATAATAATAATAATAATAATAATAATAATAATAATAATAATAATAATAATATAAAACAAGACAAGAACAAAGATAGGAAGCAGGTGGGATGCGATATTTAAGAAATATAGCAGTATATACTCTGCTGGATAAGAAAAGAAATGAAGATATAAGAAAGGAACTAAGTATTTTCAAACTTACAGACCGAATAATTAAATATAGGAACGACTGGAAAGAACATAATGATAGAATGCCAGGAGGAAGATTTCCAAAATTATTGCTAAATTATAAACCGCGCGGAAGGAGAAATATTGGTCGCCCACACAGAAGGTGGTCTGAACAATTTTAACAATTCTAGCTTTCATGAAACCGGAAGGAGTGGACTGGCTTAATCCCTGGAAGATGATGATGATGAATAATATAATAATAATATTATTATTGTTATTATTATTATTATTATTATTATTATTATTATTATTATTATTATTATTATTTTGTTGTTGCCACAATGTTACACGACACCTTCCTGTGCCAAATCTACTGTCATTGTCGTTCACATCTGTCATTCCAATCTCCATCGAGCAATCATTTTTCCCCTCATGCTGCTCAAAAACACCAT
Source organism: Diploptera punctata (assembly GCA_030220185.1). NCBI lineage: Eukaryota > Metazoa > Arthropoda > Insecta > Blattodea > Blaberidae > Diploptera > Diploptera punctata. The sequence continues at coordinate 335,280 of JASPKZ010007225.1, read as the reverse complement.
CAATCCATTTTATTTTTGACCGTCCTTTTGTTTTTCCTTCTACCTAGTGGCACCATTCTAGTATTCTTCTTGGGAATCGGTCTTCTGTCATTATTTTTACATAACCAAAAACCAAATGTTCATCCATGGGAATAAATGTAGAAGAAGATAAGATTTACTTCTTGCTGTTTGCTGATGATCAGCTACTGATGGCAGAAGATTACGAAGATTTAGAGTACTTGACAAGAAAACTGAAGGAGAAATATGAAAAATGGGATTCAAGACAAATTCTGAAAAAAATAAGTATATGGTAATAGGAGATAAATCAAAAGATCTGATTTTACAAAAATAAAATCGTGCGACAAATATGTATATTTGCTGAAATCAATGAGAGGAAAAATAAGAGTAAACTTTCGATATAGAAATAAAAGGCGTTTTCATGGCAACATAAAATAATAATCTATCTATCTATCTATGGATTTTTACAGCTGCTGCTGTCTTCCGTGTCAAACCCCCAAAGCCTACGATCTAGGGCATCTTCAATGCTTAGCCCTCTTGCTTGCATTACTATCTTCATGTTTTCCTTCCAGGTTAACTTTAGTCTCTCTCTTTTCTTCTTTCTGGTTGGTTGTCATTGATATAGTTGCTTCGGCCATCGCTCATCTTCTATTCTTAAAACATGTTCTAACCACTTTAATTAATTCTCCTCAATTCTTTCAATTATGCTTTCTTCTGCATCCATTATGTTTCTAATTTCTTTATTTGTGACATGTTCTAATTTCGACTTTCTGGCACTTCTGCGTAAATAATCCATTTCTAGAGCTATTTGTCTATTCTTTTAGTACTTATTGCTTGTCCATATCTCACTTCCATACATTGCAACAGATTCCACCAATGTTTTACCAATATATTTTTTGTGTTTTTCCAAATATGCTTATCCCACCATATGGAATGTAAGGATGATATTATTTTGCTACTGAATTCAATTATATGATTTATGTTGTCTTTGCCTATACCTTCAATGTTACCCATTATTATTCCCAAATATTTAGTTTGAGACACTTGCTTTATTTTGAATTTCTTCTTCCAAAATTAAAGTTTCTCTTTCATTGCCATTTATTGTCAAATATTCTGTTTTTGTAAATTTACTGTGAGACCTAATGATTCATATGTGTTTTTCAACTTTTTTATCATGAATTCCATATCAAATTTGTCTTGCGCTAAAACTAGTTGATCATCGGCAAATTGTACTGTCAGCAAAAATGCTTTGTCTATTGGGATATCCATACCTTTGCAGCTTTGTTTCCATTTGATTAATATAAATTCTACATAAATATTAAATAAAATTGGTGATAGACTGCACCCTTGTTTTAATCCCTTTGTGGTTTTATAGGATTAGATATTATATTTCCAATTTTAACATAAGCCAAGTTATCTTTACAAATTTGTTTAATAATAATTTAAATTAGGTTTCTATCAATATTGTATTTCTCTAATACTTCCCATAATTTGTTCATAGGAATTGAGTTTTATAATAGTAGTAGTAGTAATAATAATAATAATAATAATAATAATAATAATAAATAATAATAATAATAATAATAATAATAATAATAATAATAATAATAATAATAATAATAAATTAAAATATAATAGAGCTTATGTTTGTGCGGCCATGAATCTCCGATTTCTATAATTCCGATGAGTTAGATGTTTTTTCCACAAATGCCCGAGGTTGTCATTTCGACATTTCTGGTGTTCTCTCCTGTCATGGTGTACTTGCAACCCACTTCTAAGGTTGGGGCGCCTAAATGGCGAGGTTACGCTGCTCCAATGATATGAGAGTTGATGTGGTAACTATGCGCCAGGAGAGGCCTTAAACTAAACTTAAGCTAATTAGGCGAATATAATATTGATGATAATGACCGTTTGGGCCTTGAGGTGAGGAAGAAGCCCGAAAAAATCTCGCCCAGAAAACTTTTCCCGATCGGGGATCGAACCCGGGCCCACTGCGTGACAAGGTTGCACGCTACCTCGAGACCACAGCGGTGGACATGAGTTTGATATACTACTATACTACTACTACTACTACTACTACTACTACTACTACTACTACTACTACTACTACTACTAACTCCACCTACTACTACTAAGATGTTAATTATAAAATTTTTACCTGGTAAGTCAGTCGTTCTCAACTAAATTATTAAATTTCTTCATATTATTCGAATATGGAGACCTTTCGGAAATAATGTTTCATCTCTAGCATTTTAACTGGAACCGTTACTACTACTACTACTGCTATCACCAATAATAATAATAATAATAATAATAATAATAATAATAATAATAATAATAATAATAATAATAATAATAATAATAATAATAATAATAATAATAATAGTAATAGTAATAATAATACTAATACTAATAATATTAATAATAATAATAAAAAATAATAATAATAAATTTTGGGTGCGACAAAATAAAATGGTGAGTATAGAAATTAATTTACGTGTACTGTTGGTGGCCAATGAAAATAAACTTGGCGGTGAGAGGTTACCTGTAGGAGAGAAAGTAGCCGCGGTTCCCTCCACCATTTAACAGTAGAAGGATTAAACCATATTAGCTGTGGGTTGCCCGGCTTATCACACACATACTTTTCTGATCACGTAAGAATATGGAGGTGTCTCCATATGAATGATAAGCCCAATCCAGGGCCTCTTCTGAGACAATACGACATTTAAAACGATAGATTCGCTCACGTATCCATGCTAAACATGCCGAATATTATAACGTACATTATAATGGCCACGTAATATTCAGAGACCTTTTGAGCCTTGTATTTTCCTGACATTTGTCTTACAGGAATAACCACGGAACACCCAACAATCAGGAATCCTGTCCCGACCAGGGATCGATACCGGGCCCGCTGCGTAAAAAGTAGAGACGCTACCCCGATACCACAGGGGCGAATGATTAAAGCTATTATGAATTAAACTCTCTCATTATTTTTGAAATCTTTATATATATAAAAATGAGTGTTTTTTTTCGGTTTGTCTGTCCTTTACGGACTCAAAAACTACTTGACCGATTTGAATAGGGATTTTCACCATTTAGATAATTTTTCTGGGCCAATTAACATATTACCGTACGTACTATAGGGCCGGAGCTAAAACAAAAAGTCATCGTTGCACTAACAAGTAGCTTTTGGACGCTAAAATGGCTTACGCTGCTTAAACTATAAAAATACACAAAACTAATGTATACAGAATTGAATATTTAGGAACAAGATCACAAGACTCTTCTTTACTTTTGATACCACATCACAGGGTATGTCTATACTCTGAAATATTACACAATATCTATGACTAGAGCATGGAACTCACTTCCCAGTCATGTCAGGGACTGTCAATCGCTATCATTATTTAAATACAAAATAACCGATATCTTAAGTTCGACACAATGAAAACATTAACCGCATAACAACTATATACAGCATTTTATAAATAATCATCTAGGAAGCTACTTACTTTATTTTATATAATTTTAATTTTATGATATTCCATGTTTTTGTTGGTATTAACTAGCATTAGATCACATCATCATTGTATTTTGTATAGCCTGTATTTTAATAATACCTTAAAATCGTAATAAGTGTGCAATTTTTGTATAATTCTACTATTCGTAGGTTGAGTCGAAGAGAAAGCCTTATGGTCTTAACTCTGCCAGCTAAAATAAAGAATTATTATTATTATTATTATTATTACTATTGTTATAACTCAAAACGAATGCTACAAAAAAGTCCGCGACAGCATGTATCTAAATTTTACGAATAACTCACAATAACGATTTTTGTCTTTCAGCTCATTGATGCAAAGAAGATCGGGATAAGTGGATTCCCGGGCACCCCAGTATTAAGAATGGGGTATCTAAAAACAATTACTATATAAATTTGTAACTATTTTTCTTTTTTACTTATTCAACTAAACACAAAAAACATGTTTCATTTAATTAGGTGTAACAGCGCACACCGGGCATTTCCTATTTAAATCAATAAATTTGCATGAAGTAAATCTTGACTTTTATACTAAACTCTGATGTGTGAATTATATTATTCTTTTTCTTCTCGTAGTGTCATTGAAGGAACTGGAGACTTATCATTTTGTATCTGAGGCAGAGGATAAAACAAACTTATAGATGTCGGTCGGCACACAGTTCATAACAAGATATATATTTGCTGTTTCGCGGTTTTGAAATTCGCAAACTTCAATTTAATCGGAGAGTAAACTCAAGTCCAGAAAATCAATTGTATCGCTGTCACAAACTGCTGTACGGTAACTCCATTCCAGACACTTTACTTTTGCTTGGTTTCAACTTCTCATGTGGAACAATCACAGATTTCCTTGAACAAGTTCTGCAGCTTTGAAACAACGCACTGCACTACAATGTTGTCATACTGCAAGAGGATATTACATATACAAGTCATTCCATAATATGAGATTACAATAATAATAATAATAATAATAATAATAATAATAATAATAATAATAATAATAATAATAATAATAATAATGATAATAATGATAATAATGATAATAATGATAATAATGATAATAATGATAATAATAATAATAAATTGATTTGGCGTTTACTTGATGAAAATCTATTTTTATGTTAATTAAACAAAAATAAAATACTTAAAGTTTTATATGATTTTCATGGTTATCTTCTTCTTCTTCTTCTTCTTCACTTCCTGGTTTAGGCAAGAGTTGTCTGTTCCGTCTTCACTAATAGATCTAAGACCATCTCTTCCGAGGACGTCCGACATCTCTTCTTCCTCTTGGAAAATAATGGAAGATTGTATTTGACTATTTAACTCATGCCCCAAATGGGAGTCAATGACCAATCACGTTTCAATGATTTCTGTTTTACAACCAATCAGAGTCGTGTTTCACGAAATATTTATGAGTGTTATAATTACAATATTAAAGAAAGCTCCTCCTTTTTAATATTCTGAACAGTTCTGACCATTATTTTGCAGTGACTGAGCCTGTGAGAAATACGGCTACCAGATTGTATATATAGTGCATGAATGTCAACACAAGCCGCATGAGGGAGTTAATATAAAAACATTTGTAGCAATTGATTATACCACCAAAAAAAGAAACCACTGTTTGCACTTTCTTAAATGTATTTTTTCCCAGGTAACAATCCAGAAAAATATAATTGTCATATTTACATCATACGACATCAGAAATGAATTAATATACAGTTTGATGTGTTTCATTTTTTCTCCACTAGAGAACATTCTTACAATATTGCGTTCCTTTGGCAATAAATAGTATGAGCTGGTTGCAGTGATAAACAAAAGAAGCAGATGAAGCGTACCTATCGTTTCTCATTTGTTTTCAAACATCGCCGTTTACATTAAATATATAAATATTTTAAAATAACTATAGTTAAATCATGATTTGTGAGTAAATAGCTTAATTTTATTCGTTAAATAGTCCTAACAAATGCCACTCTTGATTTCCAAATTCTCTAGATAAATTCACTCCTCACTTCGTGAGTCGTGAATTTATCGATAATTTGGAAATCACTCGTGGCATTACTTTTGATAATCTACTTTCTTCCATTCTTTCTACATGTTCTTTCCAATTTATCTTGTTGTTAAATACCTTTTCTTTTATGGAGTAGATCTGCAGTTCTTCACGGATATCCTCGTTTCTTATCTGGTCAATTCTAGTGCAGCCTTTTACTCTTCTTAAAAATTTCATCTCGGCTGCTTGGATTTTACTTTCTTGTTTGGTAGTGGTAATCCAAGATTCACTCCCATACAAAAGGACAGCGACGGCCATTGTTTTATAAAATTTTAATCCTGTTTGTTTATGGGCTTTATAATTCAATGTTCTATTTATTGTACCACAAATAGCTTGAAACTGATGTGTTTTATGTTCAATATCTTTATCATACCCATAGCTGATATCACATCCTAAATATTTAAAGTGGAATACTTGTTCAATAATTTCGTCTCTAATTACTATTTTTGCACGCAGAGTATTTCTTCCACAAAATGCCATTACTTTTGTATTTTCATGGTTATTAAAATACAAATTCGTTACAGCTGTTTCAGTTCTTTTTACGTTCTTCAGACTATTACCATGATTACAAATTAATTTTGTTATTATAAACTGGCTAACGCCCGGCGTGCGCTGCTACTCATAAAATAAATGCTAATATGTTTTTACCATCAGCCGTGCACTGTTCGGGAATCTGCTTATCCCGATATCCTTGGTATCAATGAATGAAAAAATGGTTATTGTGAGTTATCTGTAGAAGATAAACATAAGCTGTCGTGGAAGTTTTTGTAGAGTGTTTTGAGATGTTCAATTCTGTGTGCATTAATTTGGTGTATTTGTTATGGTTTAGGCACCGTAAGCCATTTAATCGTCAAAATAGGGACTTTATTTCACGTTTTTCACTACATAGGGTGATTTTTAGGGGTGAAGGGGTTGCGTATTACAACTCCCTTATAGCCTATGTTCATCCCCGGAATGTCCTGAACATTTTACAAAAAGCCCCATCACAATCGGATGAACAGCATGGCAGAGCACGCTTGTCCGGGAATCGACTTATCCTGATCTTCTTGGCATCAATGAAAAACAAAAATGGTTATTGTGAGTTATCCGTAAAAGATAAATGTATGCTGTCACGGACTTTTTTGTAGAGTTTTGTTAGATATTTAATTCTGTGTACATTAATTTGGTTTATTTGTTATGGTTTAGGCAGTGTAAACCATTTAAGCGAGCGCCAAAATAGGGACTTTACTTTACGTTTTCAACTACAAATGGTTATTTTTAGGGGGTGAAGGGGTTGAATATCACAACTCTCTTATAGCCTATGTTCATCCCGGGAATCGTCTGAACATTTTGCAAAAAAAAAAAAACATCAAATTCGGATCAACGGTATGGCTGCGCATATAATACGAACAAACAAACAAACAAACGAACATTGGTTTTTATATATAAAGTAACTCCTCTACATAACAACTGTAACTATGCAACTGAATGTAAACAAAGTTTAACAAACATTGTCTTATTATAAATTTAAAAGAGGTGATAGTTTAAATCCAGTTGGGAATTTGTCTATTGCTCTTCTTCAATAAAACTAGATCTTTTATAAATTGTAGAAATAAATAAATTGAAGAAGAGCAATAGGCTGTTAAATTCCCAACTGGATTTAAATGTATCACCTCTTTTATATTTATAATAAGATAATGTTTGTTAAACTTTGTTTCTTTACATTCAGTTGCTTAGTTACAGTTGTTATATACTGGAGTTTATATATAGCCTAATAACAAAATTCATTTGCAGTCATGGTATTCATCTGAAGAAGGTACAAGTTACTGAAACAGCTGTAACGAATTTGTATTTTATTAACCATGAAAATCATATAAAACTTTACGTGTTTTTTCTTTATTTAACTAACACAATAATATATACATATATTTATTTAAAATATATATACAGTCAATATGCCCATTTCACCAATAAATGTTTAAAATGGTCAACAAGTTTCTACAGCCCAAGCTGTCATTCTCAAGACCAGATATTGACTGAGTCAATATCTGGTCTTGAGAATGACAGCTTGGCTGTAGAAACTTGTTGACCATTTTAAACATTTATTGGTGAAATGGGCATATTGACTGTATATATATTTTAATATTGTATCACCAAGAAGATCAATTGTGTATTAAATATATTTATTTATTTATTTATTTATTTACTTATCGGTTTTTAATATGTTTGACATCCAATTCCTAACAGCGAATTTGTCGATCCATCCAATCTCCTGATTGTAAGTGTTTCTCCTTCATGAGTAAATATATTCTCAGACTCTAGAAAGTTTTAGATTTTCTCTGTCTCGTATTCCTTCAGGTTTTCATTCCAGAACACATTTTGGTAGCCGATCCTCTTCCATTCGCTGGACATGTCCATACCATCTTAATTTCTGATTTTTAATATAATCTAAAATAGTGTCTTGTATCTTCATTTTATTCCTTATAACTAAGTTCCTAATTTTTTCTCTTCTTTAAATTCTTGCTGCTCTTCTTATAAAAATTCATTATTGCTAAAATAATAATAATAATAATAATAATAATAATGCTTTATTTAAACTGGCAGAGTTTAAACTACAAGGTATTCTCTTCCACTCAACGAGCGAACAATAAATTCAAACAAAAATTAAAAAGCCTACATTTTACAATTTTTTAATCTTATGAAAATACAGACAAAACAAAAGACAATACGGATGTGACCTAATATTAGCTGACACTAACAAAACATTGAATAATATAAAATAAGAGTATGCAAAGATAACGAACGGCCAAGATCTTTACATTTTAATATCATGTTCAAACTTTGATTACACTGGTCAACATGACTTTTGTCTAATGAGTACTTAATGCAGTTTTTTTATCGTGTTTACAAATATGTATTCGGAATTTCTCCATCACCCACAGTTTTTTTAATTTCAATTTCAATGATTTATACAATATTTTTTTTAATAAACCTAAATTTCTTCCCGAAAAATCTTGGCGCAGTGAGCGATGAACACGGGGAACAATTTACTCAGCAGATTTCAGCTATGGAAAAGAGATATCGAGGCAAATGGAATCCTAATATGCTGCCGATTATTGTTGGACCATCGAAAGAGATGCTCCATAAGCGAAATATACCAGAAAATCGTCATTTCTTACTTTCTAGGCGAGTCGGAATGTTCGAATATTGTGTAGTTCCGAATGTAGAAATTATTAAAGTGTTTGAAATTATAAATGCCTGTTCTCTCGAAACCTTGCGTGATGAAAACCCGATATCATATTTGAATACAGGAGAAAAAATACTATCAGAATCACAGATTTTTCTTTCCGACACAAAAAAGTTTATTTTTTGTTACTCAGTGTTATATTTTAATCATTATGCTAAGAACGTGTTATATCCAATCTGACCAGCTTCACGGTCTTGTACTCAGAGTTTCCGACTACAGTAAATAATGTTCCGGGTTCGATTGCCACCCAGGACCACAGGTTGTCCTCCATGGTCTCTAATTTAGCGTAGTTCGTTAAGATAATTCGTTAAAAGCACGAAGGTTGGAGTTGAATGAATCCCGGTGGGGTGAGGATTTTTAAACTGACTTATAAGTCCTGAGACTTTAAGCCGTAGGTCCCGAGTCTGTAGATTTTCAAGCTCGTAAAAGATCCTTAAGCCTAAATAAAGAGGCCTCTAAGCAAAATATACCGACCTCAATGTCATAATAACACCTTAGTTGCCTGTTAGATGTCTCATTGAGTCGGTGTGTTGACCGCATGTCATCCATGACATCTCTGAGCAAATAAAGGTAACTAAAATTAACGTGGTCTAGTAACTCCTTACAAAGGAAAGGCTATGTCTCAGCAATGGGTTACACCATTATAGATATATAGATAGATAAAAATAAATCAATATCTGACCTTCTAGTTCCAACAGATACAGTATTAGTTTTGGTTAAATTCATAATTAATCGTTTACTATTTACAGAATGTTATAGGTTTGCTTGTTGAATTTTTGAACTAAGCTATTTTGCACTGAAAATAAAATTATATTTTTTTAATTCTGGTATTCCTTGAAAATCATTCTGTATTTTGTGTTAATAGTTATCCCATCTGTGACTCCAACGATTTCAATTCAATCTCTCACTCTCTCTATCCCTCTAATTCACCCTCGCCGTGTGATAATGGACGTTATGAAATTACTCTCACCCTCTCTCAATTTAGTCACGTTTTTGCATACAAAAATCCACGGCATCAAAACCTCTCACAATTTCTGTATGTTTTAATCGTGTGCAAATGTGAGCTAGATTAAAGTTTTGACATGTTTCATGAATTTTAAAAATTACGTATAATGAGTCCCCTCTATCCATATATAAAATACAGTGATTTATACTAGAAATAAATTTTAAAGTGTACAAATATATAATTACTTTTAATTTAAAAAAGTACGATAACATGAAACATTTGAAATCAGATTTAATCCATGTAATTCCTGCAAAATTTATGGAATACAAAACTTTCCTACTGTATATAGAAGCTTGTAATACAGTCCATCTCGCTCATAGTTTCATTCGACACTTTCTGTTCCAATTTGACTTTAATATGTTATTCGAAGTAAAATTAATAATCTGTCACAAATTGCAACAGTATTTCAATAATGGAGGGGTTTCCTGGAGGATCAATAATTATCATCTGAATAAATAGGATTCTT